>JAJKFI010016660.1:0-10843 GCA_029204185.1 Lerista edwardsae | reverse complement strand
AGTTAAATTACTTAACTGGTTTAGCTTTCTGTGGTTTAGTTTCTGCCACTTTTCTTCTACCCCTCATAGGTTCTCCAGGTAATAGGCTTATCTTTGCTTACCATGTTTGTGCAATAAGCAAGTTGCAGAGTGAAATGGCCCTACCTTAAAGACGCTTAAATTGCTGCCTCAATGCATGCCATCCTCTGTGCCATCACAATCCATCTTACCTTTCAGCTTCAAGTGTGTGGTGCTGATGAATCCTCAGTAGGGCCAGCCAGCAGCCAATCAGCAAGCAACCTATTTGATGTGCTGTGTGGACTGGACAAAGGAAGTGAGTGAGCCAATTGGGGGAAGCAGTAAAAGGCTATGGGAGGCACAGGTGTGCAGGATTTGAGAGAGACAGGCACTTAGACAAGGAGGAGGGGTAGCCTCAAATTCCAAAGGAGACTCAGAAGGTACGTAAGAACTCAGTGCATAATGGGAGGAGCACATCTTGTTTAGCCCCAGCCCCAGCCCTACCCCTGTGCTAAAGTGGGTTATCCTTACTTGGGAAGATTTGTTTCAACAACCTCTGTGTATCACTCAAATGTTCAGTTTGGGAACTTACAGCCAACACAGGAACACTGCATCCAACACAGGCTGGGAGGCCACTGAAGCTCACCTTGGGGTAAGGGGATATTTTCCCTTTACCCTGAGGTAAGCCTCAGCTAGCCCTGTGGGGCTACTCAGATCTGCACCAGCGAAATCACTGGTGCAAATCTGAATGGCCCAGATTGGGTTTGACCAGCCCAGAGATGGGGGATTGCCCTTCACCCCCTTCCTGGGCTGGCCCACCAATGAAGCAGCCCACTCTCCACCTTTCCCCATCCCGTTCTGCCTCCCTCTCACCTTCCCCCCACCCTTCCCATGCCCCTGCACCAGTGAAACATGACTGCTGTGGGGCTGGCTTATATGGCATCTGTGGGTCAGCATGACTCCCCACTCCGGCCCAGTGCCTTCTTCTGTGGTGCAGATGTGCCTTATGGCACATTCGCAACAACACTGGGTGGCTGTAAGGGACTTACAGCAGCTCAGCACCACTGCAGGATTGCGCCCTTAATTTGTTTCTCTTGTGTCCTATTTGCAACTATCCATTTTATCTGAGAGCTCTGAAACATTATTTAAAAACTGTTGGGCACTCCTCTCATTTAAAGATGCTTCTGCTATTCCCAATGAAATCCCTTTTATTGGCTTTGTAACTCTCCCAGTTCTGGAATTGTCTGCCTTCACCTTGTCCTGGGCTGGACAGAAGCACCCACACAACTGCAACCGTCAACTGCAGACAGCAGGAGCTGTAAACTGGCTATTATAAGAAGATAAGAAGAGCCCCACTGGATCAGGCCAAAGGCCCATCTAGTCCTGTATCTCACAATGGCCCACCAGATGCCTCCAGGAGCACACGAGACAACAAGATGCCCGCATCCTATTGCCACTCTCCTGCACCTGGCATTCTACAGTAGCCTACTTCTAATGTAAACAGGTCGCACAACCCATCATGGCCTATAGCCCATAGGTTGTTTGCTTAGCAGCAACCAAACACTTATGCTTCTCACAGCTCTTTTGTGGGTTGAGGGGGCCATTGGTGCTGCCACAAGAGCCTTGTGTGGCGCAGAGTACAGGCTGCAGTACTGTAGTCAAAAGCTCTCCCCACGACCTGAGTTCGATCCTGGTGGAAGTTGAGTCCTGAGGTGGCTGGTTCAAGGTTGCCTCAGCCTTCCATCCTTCCGAGATCGGTACCCATCTCCCTTTACCCCCTTGCAGGGGGTAAGGATGCCTGGGGAAGGCAATGGCAAACCACCCCATACAACTAAACCTGCCAAGTAAGTGTACCAATGTGACATCACCCCCATGAGTCAGTAATGACTTGATGCTTTGCTTTTACTTTATAGGTGCCACCAAAGTCTGGAATAAGCAGCAATGCAGAGATTACAAGATGAATTGGTCCCTTGCTGCATAACCTTCATATTCCTTTCCTTTTGTCTTTCAAGCCATGGCCCCCAAGCCAGAGGTCCAGGAAAAAGGCAGGAAACGTGGCAAAGTGAGGGCCACCATAGCACAGGTAGCTACAGCTGTTACGAGTGCTCCTCCACTCCTTCTTTGGATAGTTATCATTGCCATTGCACTCCCGACTTGGATAGCCCTCATCGCAACAGCCAAACGCTGTAAGTTCCTCTCTATCTAGTAATGTAGTTGAATAAGCTGCACTGCCTGTTTTCTCCTGCTGTATATGGGTGTCTGGTACTAGCTGAATTACAACCTGGAATGATGGAATTACATTGCTGAACTACAATCCTGGAATTTGTCTGTTGTGACAATGATCTCAGAGATCAGAATGCGTATTGTGCAACAAACGTTTGTTTGTTTGGGCACGCTACTACATGGGAGAGGGTAGTTATGTTAAAAATCACAGAACTTGGAAAAAGCAAGGGTTATATGTGCAAGAGGTCCCTCATCTGTAGGAATCCCTCATATAGGATAAGTCCACCTAAATATGTGCAAGTGTGTGTTCCAATGAGTTTGCAGGGACACTGATAAGCAATGGTGTCATCTAAATGATTTAAGAACAGGAACTCACTTTTGATTGGCACGTGTCAGGACCCGCCCACTGGAAGTGATGTCATAAGCCAGAGGCTGGCGGAGCGCAGGTCTACCCGCAGCTGGTTCCTATGGGTAGACCTGGGCTCCGGGGGCGAGTGGGACGAGTGGGCAGAGCCAGCCAGTTCTGTACAGAGCCTGGCACCTACAGAACAGAAAGCGAAGAATTCTCACCACCCCAATTGCAGCTCCAATAGCGATGGGGACAGTCTCCCAAAGAAACCTCACACCCAGAGCGCCAGTGAAACGCTCTGGACTGGAGAGACAGCGGCGAAAGCCTTTCCTTGGTCTTTGCGGCTAGGCGAGGTGGAGTTATTCAAAATTGCCAGGGAAGTTGAAAATTGGCACAGGGGCAGCAGTCTCGAAGCCGAGGCTGGCTGAGCAGAATGAGGCAGGAACCTGGGGAAGGGGCTGAGGGGCGGCACCACTCCGGACGGCACCCTTGGGCGCTTCCCCACACCAAAGCCCGCTTATGCCGGGCAGGTCAGGAGGGCAGCTTCAAAAAGTCCCAGCTCCCCTCCGTCCCCTCCAGGGCCCCCCTTGATTCGCCACTGCTCCCCCAGGACGCCCCTTCTCCCCAGTGGGCTGCAGACTCACCAGAGTGGCTGCTGACTCCACGTGTGTGGCTGGAGGGAGCGAGGAAGGGGGCTGTGCAGGACGGGACTTCCCCACTGCAGCCCTTCCCCCTTCACCCCCCTGGGGTGGTGGTGGAACACAGCTGCCTGCGGGTGTGATGAGGAGCCCGGCCAACCCCGCCCCCAAGATCTTGGGCAGGAATCAAGGCCAGAAGGAGCGTGGCAGCCCTGGCCAATGGTGGGGCTCATACGGAGCCTGGCAGTTGCTGGGACAGGAGGCTCCTCTCCTGGTGAGTACACTGCAAGGAGAGCAGCCCACAGAGGTGGAAGTGTCCCACCTCCTCTACCCTTACCTGAACCCGAAGAGGTGTGAGCAACCCTGATCCTGGGAAAGCATTTCCTGCTGGGACTCACCTGGGGATACTCCCAGCCAGACATGTCCTGTAGCAGGTATGCGGGGGTATGTGCGTACCCGTTCCTAGGATTAGGGCTGGCCCCGCCCATTCGCCCGCCTACTCGTCGACTCCGTTGGCGCTCCACCCCGCCCCCTGCAATGTTTGAATTGCCTGCACATTTGAGTTGCCTGCATGTTCTCAGAGCCAGGCAGGCAGGCAGGCAGCAGAGCGAGGGAGACCGATGATGACAGCAGCAGCGTGAGCAGGTAGGCTGCCTGGGGCTCCCGCCCGAGAGCCTACCGAGGCGGTTCCTGGGGGCGGTTCCTGGGTTCCGGCTATGACATCACTTCCGGTGGGCAGGCCCCGACACAAGTGCCAATCAAAAGTGAGTACCTGTTGCTAAATCATTTAGATGCCATTACTGCTCCCAGCCCAGTCCTCTGTGAGAAGGCAGAGGCACCAGCCTCAAGGGGGTCATCACAAGGAAGGCTTGGGACTCTGGGCCTACCCAATACTCACATCTTGAGCTTCACGCTGGATCTGCCCTGACTCACATGCAGCCAGTACCTCAGGGGGAGCCCACGGGAAGGGGCTGCCTTGGACAAGGGACCCCTGGCCTAGGGGGGAAAAGAGGAGGATTGCCTGGGATGAGGGGAGGTAGCAGAAATGTGTTGTAAGAAATAGGGGCCTGTGGAACACATAGCCCCATGAATATGAAGCCCCTAACCCAAATAAACTGGCTGTGCAGAACCCTCACATCTAAGCCCTTTTCTGAGTGATGCAAGGAAGCCATTCAAGTTTGGGTAAGCCACTGGACTGAGACATCCTGGAGGGTGGGTGGGGGTCCTGAGCTGGTATGGATGTGACCGGATCCAGTGGAACACGACTTGCCCCCCCTTTCCCTCTTCCCACATCAGAAGGTGGAGGGAGGAACTTCCAAATCACTCTGCATTCCTCCAAGGAATGATCCCTTCCTCCTAGGTCCCTGCAATAATGCAGTGGTAGCTGCCTAGCTTGATCATATTAGCTAATAAAAAAATAGGTCCCTGAGTGACACTATATGAATAGATTTCTAGGCTGTTGCAATTTGCACAGCAGGTACCTATGGGACAGATCACCTCCTTTTGGACTCTCGTATAGGCAAGGGATCTGGTCTATGCCCCACAAGGCTCACTGGCACAGCTCGTGTACATGGGAAGGGCAAGTCTTCCGTTACTAATGGCCCAATCTTATGAGCTGTTGCTGGCAGTGGAATGCACTTTCCAGCTGTCCCAAAACATGCTCAGGAAGCCTGCAGAGCCTTGGCAGAGGCCCAGCGGGTGGCAGGGGGCCTGCTAATGGAGGTGAGTTAGCAGGGTGGGCATAATGCGGGTGGGCATATTGGGGAAGAATATAGAAGGCCGCAGGTATGTCAGAGGTGGGAGGACGTGGCACCCGCAGCTGGTGATTTGCACCAGGTGTTGTCTCCTTCAGTGCCAGCCGACACACCCCCTTTGTCTCCTTCGGCTTGCACCTAGATCTGGTGCAGATCCAAGGAGTCCCATTGGTAGTTGCGGGGCTAATGGAGGGGTAAGGAAAATGTTTTCCCTTTCCCCGCCCACACCTTCCAATTGACCCCTCCCCCCCAGCATGCAGCTCAGCCTGTTTTGGCACAGCTGCATGCTATGATGGGGAAAACCATAAGATTGGTCTATTAAATTGCAATGTATATACACTTACCTGGGAATAAGTTTCATTAAACATTATGGAACTTACTTCTGCATAGACAGGCACAGGCTTGCAGTGTTTCTAGGAGCCCAGTCCTATTCCCCCCCGCAGTGGATATAGCATTGCCAAAATGGGTACCGCTGCATCCTGTAGCGGGGGCAGTTGTGGACGTCTCTTTTGGGTAAGGGAACAAGTCTCTGATGTACAGGGGAGGGGGTCTACTCAAACCTACACAACATACTTGGCACAGGTCTGCATGGACCTGTGCCATGGGATCAGGTTCAGGCAGGGAGTTAGGATTTGGGGGTCACCATTGCTGTTGAACCTGCCCCTTGCTAGACCTGATCCATCCTTCCTTGTCCCATCATTTCACTTTCACTTTCCACATTCTGCCCTCCCTCCAGCCCACCCCATCTGCCACTTTGTCTTTGCTGGCAAGCAGTTCTTCAATCCACTGGTGCCATCAAGGATTGATGCCTTCCTGCCAAGGTTCCTGGCAGCACACCAAGTGCACTGCCCAAGAGCCTTTTTTTTTTTTTTTTTTTTTACAGCTGACACTGATTGCTTTATGGCAGTCAGAGCCAGCGGAAGAGGTGCACTGACATTGCCCAGTCGGGCAAGGATTGAGCCGTAAAGGCCTAAAATCAAGGAAAACTAAACACTGATATCATCATAATTTTAGATGACAACGTGCTAAAACAAAGGAATGTTCTTCAGAAGCCGCTGGAAAAAATGAGGAACGAATTGGCAGAAGTGTTCGAAATTGATAGCCTAAGACATGATTGTAAGTGGACGAGCAACAACAACAACAACAAAATGGGATTGGAAAAACACCCACTTTAAAATTGCAGAAGGTAGAAAACCTTCTTGAGAGAACTTCTTGAAGCTGCAGCAGACAAGGCTACATATCACAAAGAGTTAAAAAAAGAAAGGGAAGATTTTGTCTAGATGTGGGAGGAGTACTGTATGTGGAGAGCTTGGGCCCAAATAGTTTAGCCTCTTACCAGCTTCCCCAGTGATCCACCTCTTATAGAAGGAACTGCAAAATACCTGTGGGGAAATCTCAGCAATGAACCAGAAACCCTCTTTAAATGTAGTAAATTCAAATACAGCATATGAACAGCTGGAGATGTGGTTTGAATGCAGAAGTGATTTCTCTGTCTACAAAACGGGCAGTTTATTACAGGAAGAGGATAGAACCCAGTGTTTTTTTCTGGAATTGGAAATGATAGGCAACATTAAGAATGGAAAAAATAGGAAAGGATTCAAAAGCAAAGCAATACGTGGCAGTGGTATCAAAACGGCCATGTATACTTGTTCAGTTTTTTTAGTTGTTCAAGAACACAATTTGAAAGGTCAAGTGATTTTCCAAGATGACATGCTTGGAGGTGGTCCTTGTTCTTCACATGACTTTTTCCTCTAAGTAAGAATCAAGCTGCACATTATGAGGAATGACTAAGGATGGCCCATTTCCCCCCCCCTCTCCTACGCACTTTAGTTGTGACTGAGTCCCTGAAATCAGGGCTGGTGCTGCTGATCAGTGTTGACTTTGGAACAAGCTATGGTCTGACTCAGCACGTCAGGCAACTTTAAATGTTCTCAAAAAGCACGGGGGGAAGCATGTGAGAAATGCCACAAAGCAATAATGGGGGAAGGAGCGCCAAAGTGATTATCCCCTGCCATGGTTCATATCTTGATCACATGTGTACTGTCGGAACCATGGAGAAGGCTCAGTGCTAGCCATACCCCCATGTCCTAAACACCCACCCCTGCTGTCTCCTGCCACAACCTCATGGATTCACGGCGCTTTAGCAGTCCCACTTTGCTATTTTAGAAAAAGAGAGTGAAAAGTGCCGATTCACATGCTTCTCACAAAAGGGCCAATTCACATGCTTCTCACCACATGTAGTTTGTTCCTACAACTCCTTGTTCCCACTGGGACAGCTCCTCTCCCTTATATCCCATTACCTGCAAATTGGTACGGAGGAAGAACATTTTCAGTCATGGTGCAAAGGCAGTGGAACACATTTTTCTGGGAGGCATAGTCAGCTCAGTCTCTGTAGACCAGTGGTTCTCAAACTGTGGGTCAGGACCCACCAGTGGGTCACAAGCCAATTTCAGGTGGGTCGTGAAGTATCTAGAGCAGCCATATTGAAAATATGGGAAGATAGGATGCTGGAAAGTGGGAGGGGTGAATGGTTGTTTTGCTAGTGTAAAGGATGTAAATAGGCTTTTTTCTTTTGCTTTTGGAAAATGACTGAGAAATAACCCAACTTATTGCTGCATTATCAGGCATGCAGCAGGCCCTGGCATCACAATGACGGCACTTCGGGTGGGTCCTGAGCAGACTGTCATTCTAAAAAGTGAGTCCAAATGCTAAAAAGTTTGAGAACCACTGCTGTAGACATTTTGGGATCTTATCAAGGCCTTTCTGTTCACATGGGCTTCTGACTTGCAGAACAAGTGAAGGGCCATTTTCCTCCCCTTCTCTGATTTTATGTCTGGCATGGTATTTTTTTTAATGCAAAAAAAAAAAAAGTTTCATTAATAGCTACATTAGTATTGGTGTATCTTGAAAAATTTGACAAAAGCTTAGTAATTCTATGACTTCTGTTAGCTGACCTGGCGATTAAAGAACTACAGCAACTGGACAAGCACATGGAAAAAGCAAACAATGAGTTGGAAGAAGAAAAAACGGCCTACAGTAAGCACTTACGTTGGTAAATGCAGTGCTATGGCATATATGGCATATTTATGGCATAAGCCTAGAAAAAAGGCGCCTGAGGGGGTTCATGATTGAGACATACAAAATTATGCACGGAAGGGATAGAGTCGATAGAGGGATATTCTTTTTCCTCTCTCAAAACACCAGAACCAGAGGACATCCACTAAAACTGAGGGTTGGGAGAGTTAAAACAGATAAAAGGAAGTACTTTTTAACCCAGCAGGTAGTTAATCTGTGGAACTCGTTGCCACAGGAGGTGGCGATGGCATCTGGTCTGGATGCCTTTAAGAGGGGATTGGACGGATTTCTGGAGGAAAGATCCATCGCGGGCTATAGGCAATGATGGATTGTGCAACCTCCTTACATTGGTGGTGGGCTACTTCAGAGTACTGGGTGCAAGGGAGTGGCCACAGGATGCAAGCATCTTGTTGTCTCATGCCTCCCTGGGGCACCTGGTGGGCCGCTGTGAGATACAGGAAGCTGGACTAGATGGGCCTTTGGCCTGATCCAGAAGGGCTCTTCTTATTTTCTTATATTTCAAGTCAGTGAGCCCTCAGTACCTGTGGGGGGCTGGTGCAACAACCTCCAGGGATACCAAAGTCCATGAACAATGGAATCTGGGGGGGGCAGAGTTGTGGCGCCACATGGAGTCACCTGAGAGCCATGCTGAGCCCTTTGGCTTCCCAGTCGTGCTGTCTTCCCAGTTTCTTCAGTAGGCCTCTAGATGCAACTGGAAGCCAATTTCTGGTTCATGCCCATGACTTCCAATTGCCTCTGGGAGGTGTTCTGGGGTGGCCTTCAGCCCACTCCATGGGTCTTCTCTGGCCTCAAAACAACTCCCAGATGTAACCATAAGTGGCTTCCCGGTGCATCTAGCAGGCCCTCTGAAGCCTCCTAAGCCTTGGGCTCAGCATCCATGGATACGCAATGAATGCCAAACACATGGATAAGGAGGGCCCACTGTAATCTATGCAATGAATTCAAAAGATGAAGGTTCCCCAACCATTTGCTAGAGACCCTGATGCATGTAATTAATCTGCGAAACTCATAGTCACAGGATATGGTGATGGCACCGAAGACCTAGGTACCTTTAAAAAAGGATTGGACAGATTTATTGAGAAAAAGTCCACCACTGGTTACAAGCCTTGGTGGCTATACACAAGCTCCTGGTTTTAGGAGTAGGCTCTCTCTGAATGCCAGATGCAAGGGAGTGGCAACAGGATGCAGGTATTTTGTTGTCATGTATGCTCCCCAAGTCATCAGGAGACCACTTTGAGATACAGGAAACTGGACTAGATGGGCCTGTGACCTGATCCTGCAGGACTCTTCTTATTACTGCCTGATGCATTCTAGAAGGCACAGTGCTCCCCCAGAATGTGATCTGCTTTAATAAATGTCCAGGCATACCCCCATGGTTTCACCTTCTATGACATCAAATGGTGTCAGAAGTTCCTCTATATTTTGGAGGGTTTGTTGTATCAGTGAAGGGCACCTTCAGCCTTGCCTCCCATTTTCCTTTCCCCAGAGCAAGCAGTGAGCTGCACCATTGGCCACTGCACTTTGTGACAAGGTCAATATTGTATTTCTGTGTGTGTCAATTAACATAAGGCATGGAGACATGCATGTAAACACGTGCTCTTCATGCTAGATGCCTTCTTGGAGAGCAAAGGGTCAAACTAGTAAAATGGCTATGAAAGGACTGCTGGAAAGAGGCCGCAGATCCAAAAGGCCAAGAAGACATTTCTAATTGCACCATGTATTCACTCCTAGTTGATGCCTTAGTTGTCCTGTGGAATTCAGTGTTCCAAAATTTGAATGGAAACCTGTTTGTTCTTTAGGGCAGTGGTCTTCAACCTTTTTCATGCCATGATCCCAATAAATAAATGACTGGGGACTCACCGCCAATCCCTACTCCCTCCTAGAACCTGATCTACTCCTATTGCTGCCCACTCCCCACCCCATTTCCCCCTACCTCTTGCATCTTCACAATAACCCTGTGAGGTAGTGGCCTAAACAGGGCTGGGCCTGCAGGGTATGACAGCAAGAAGAGGCTATGCAGAACTATATCAGGAACTCAGTTTTGATAAGGCAGTACTATCATTTGGGAAGGAGGCCCTTTCTGTCAGGGAAGTTTCTCACAGCCATCTCTCCCACCTCCCTGCTTGTAGTCAGGTGTAAAGCAGGTGCCAAGCCTGAAGTGTCAGCAGGCAATGAGCAGGTAAAGGCCAGAGGCAGCTGTGTTCCAGGTGTGAAAATGGCTGGAGGTACCCCTAGCCAGTGGTGTCATCTACTCACCAGTAGACGGTACGCTGGGCGGGACTTAGCGCGATCGACAGCCCGTCCACTCACTTCCGCTTTCTTCCCGCGCGCCGCACGGCTTTCCCTCGCCTCAGAGGGGCTGCCTGCTCACCAGGGGGGATGGGTGGGGGGAGTGCCGGGTGCCTGGGTGAGCAGGCGCCCCCTCCAAGGCGAGGGAAAGCCGTGCAGCGCGCGGGAAGAAAGCAGAAGTGAGTGGACGGGCTGTTGATCGCGCTAAGTCCCGCCCAGCGTACCATCTACTGGTGAGTAGATGAAACCACTGCCCCTAGCACTAAGGTGTGGCACCCACCAGCTCACCTCTTGCCACTCAGGAAGGAGATGTTTGAGTTCTGCACCAATCAAGAGCTGACCTGCCTGGGTAATGCCAAGGTCCATGCTATGGCACTTCCTTCCTCCACCCCTGTGCCTCATTCAGGCCTGCTGGGGGGAGAGACCAGAGTTATAGAGGGAACCTAGCACAGAGAGAGAGAGAGAGAGAGAGAGAGAGAGAGAGAGAGAGAGAGAGA
>JAJKFI010016659.1:0-29399 GCA_029204185.1 Lerista edwardsae | reverse complement strand
CTTCCTTCCTTCCTTCCTTCCTTCCTTCCTTCCTTCCTTCCTTCCTTCCTTCCTTCCTTCCTTCCTTCCTCTCTCATGAAGAATGTCACTTAAAGCTCAATCTTATCCCCCACCATGTTACATTATGCAGCCATGCTGTCAAAATGTGCACTGCATGCCATAATAGATGGCCAGACATCATGGGTGAGGTAAGTAAAAAGAATTTCTGCTCTGTTTAATAAATTTTATAAATAAATAAATAAAATTATTATTTAATTTCTAAATTAAATAATAATTTAAAAATAATCTTTCCATAGGATGATTGGCTACCACTGGCTACCGCTGGGGTAGCCAGTGGTAATCCTAAACTAGCAATCCTAAACTGAGTTAGGCCAGCATAAACTAAACCAGCAAAGTTTGGCCAACACAAGGGATACTGTAAAGTAAGTTTAGACCACTCTTGGAGTCAGAGAGGCCAGCAAACAGACATGAGCCATCCTCCCTGACTCCCAGAGTAGTCCAAACATGCTTTATAGTGGCCCTTGTGCTGGTCAAACTTTGCTGGCTTAGTTTATACTGGCCTATCACGTTGGTCATGGCGGGGCCATCGAGATCCCCGGCGAGGGCCGAGTGCGAGGGCGGCAGCGGGGCTTGGCGATACTCATGGCGCCTCGAAAGGATGCTCCGGACACCAGCTGCTGGTCTGCCAAGGCTCTTTATTCGGCTCTGGGCCTTTACACTCATGGAGCCCTGTTGCCCCACAGGGCTCTCTTATAGTCCGCTCTGGGTCCCCTGTGTGGAGCGGCTGGATCTCCTCCGTCAACACTGAGGTTGCAGCCCGGTAGGTCTAGCCGGAGTGCTGCTGCTTCCCCCGGCTCAGGCCGGGCCCTGCGGCGTCCGCTTAGTCCTGGGGCCTTCGCCCACACAGGGGCGGTCAGGGCCTTTGCTAGGGTCCTGTCAGGAGGAAGGTGCTGGCTGGACCGCTTGGCTTCCCTCGACAGAGGCCTCCCTAAGTGTGGGCTTCCAAGCCCGTCCCGGTAAGGAGGTTGCGAGCCTCCCTGCCTGTCCTTTTCCCCCAGCCAGCCAGCCAGAGACTGCCCCCTCCAGCCCAGCGGGGCTTCCTTTTAGGGCCCAGGCTCCACCTCCAGGCCCTGCCCTTTCCTCCCCTGATCTACTGAGGCTTCCCTTGAGGCCATCCCCTGCACCGGTGTAAGGCCTGGGGCTGGCTCCTGTGCCTGCCCTCCTGGCCACCCGTATGGATAGGCTCTGCTCTTCCCTGGGTATAAGGGCCTCCAGCTGCCCGAGGTTGGCGAGGCTGCCTTTCTTGGCCCTTTTCCCAGGGCCGGGTGTCTCCAGGGGTCGCTCCCTGCAAACCTCCTCTGCCGGGGGTCACCCCGGTCCTGTCTGGGGTGACACGGCCTAACTCCTGTTTACGATTGTGCTCGGGCAGCGCAATCCTAAACGCCGCGCAATCGGGTAGCGCTTACACTGCGCACTTAGCACCGACGTGTGAATGCCAATAGGCACCCGTGTCAGCCCTAATGCAACAGGACTGGCATTGCTGGCAGCGCCGGCCCTGCTGTGCCTGCGCTGAGCCTCTCTCGCACCGACCAAAGCCAGTCAGCGCAAGGGAGGCTTTGTGCCGAGGCGGCACGGGGATTGGAGGGAGGGAGAGAGGCGGGGGCGGGACTTGGGCGGGACGTGGGCAGGCTTGGGAGATGGCCCTACAGCCACATCCTAAGCCCATCAGGGAGGTCGTGTGGCCCCGATTCACAGCGCACGGTCTCCTCAGATCCAAGTAGTACATCAGGGAGGCTAGAGCCTCCCCTATGGTAATGGAGCGCACACTCCCTTGCCGCAGGGAGGCTCTAGCCTCCACTTACCCAGCGCTGGATAGGGCACCGGCTGGCCGATGCTCCTACCCCAGCGCTGGGGGGAATTGAGCCCTCAGTCTCCTCGGACCTGCACCAGCTATTTTGCTGATGTATGTTCAAAGAGAGGCACTGGATCAGGAAAACAGGGATAGCATCCTGGCGTGTGCTGCTGCTGCCACCACTGGGACCCACCCGTTCCTGCCTCCTGTCCTGGCCACATCCCCTTCACGATCCATTCATAACCCGACCAATTGCGGGCCATTTGCACAAGCAGCTGTGACACGCACAACAGCAATGCAAGAGTTATTACACCGTAAAAGGACTTGCAGCCGCAGATCAGAAGACAGGATGCCATAGGCCCTCTAAGATTGGAAAGTCAGAAACTAATGCTTAGAAATGTTAGCAATGTCATTGTTCAGTAAGCTAGAAATGTGTGTTTAATTCTTTTGTATATACATTCCAGCCCTAATCTTTCAAGGCAGCTCCTCAGTTCTGTCTGTCAGCTCTTTGCAGAATTTGTGTTTCCACATCAAGACTGCCTCTGGGTATAGAGCTCTTAAATGCCTATTGTAGCCAGAAGCCTTTCCAGCCCTGTGTCGCTTATCTACATGCTAAGTAAAGGGCCGAATCTACAACGGTGGTCCTTCATCAGCAGTTAGTGGTATTAACAAGCAATTCAGGAAAAACAGCAATGTCGAGATCGGCAGGATGCTTCACGGAAGGCATTGGAAGCCTCTTCCGTGTCCCACAGGGCCACTGAAGGTTTCAGAATGGCCTGCAGAAGCCTCCAGAAATATCCAGTTTTCGGAAGCCATTTCCAATTTCAACAACCACAACAACTGTTTGTTGAAAGGTTTTTACTTAGTCCTCCTTGACCTCTCGGCTGCTTTTGATGCTACGATTGATCACTGTGGTCTTACTTCACTCCCATGTTGTCTAGAGCTCTTTGTGACTCTTTCCTCCGTTGGCTCTCAGGCAGGATCATTCATTCAGCCATTTCACAGAGCGGAGCTCTACACCTCCTTTCCCTCTCTCTGTCAGGGTCCCCCATCTCTTTCTTCCAGACCCGCTTTCCGCTCTTAGTACTGTTCCTGGCTGACCTCATCAAATCGGTACCACCTGAATGATCATAAAACCCCTGCCGCGTCTCTGCACCCCAGATGTTTTGCCTTCCCTTCAGCCTTACATAGCCAAGTGCCTCTCTGGAATTTCCACACAGAGGTTTCATTGGCTCACAGAGTTGAGGATGTCCAAGTCTGGACTCACCTTTCTCACCTCCTAAGCCTTCCTTTTCTCAGTCACTCTCCTTGCCCACTGATGGTGTCGCCATGCAGCCTGTTGATCATGGCATGAAGCAGGGGCATGTTTTTGCTCTCATTTCTCCCCCATATTCAGCCCCTTGCTAAATCCTGTGGCTTCCCCTAACCAGTACTCAGTTACGAAACCCCCACCTTCTCTTGCTGCTCTGACCACATTACACAGCACCTTGCATCCCTAGACTGGCTTTCTCCTCCCCCCTCCCCAGATGTTGCATAGGTTTCTCAGCCTGGCCTCCCACACCCTCCATGCCCTGCAGTCCTCTCTCTCCACTCTCATATCCAACATCTTTGCCCGCCCAGCTCCACTGCCCTCAGCATCCAGAAGGGTCCTGCTCCTAAAAAGCCAGTTTCCAGTTTCCCTTTCTCCCTTATGGTCTCCACCACCTGGAGCCATCTTCCACAATGCTTCCCTGATGCCACCTCTCTGATTTCCTGTCTCAACTCCTCCTTTTTTGTGAAGCCCTTGGCCCAATCCCTAGTTCCTTTACTACACTGCAACTAGCAATGCTATCCTGTGGCTATCTATGCAGAAGTTAGTCCTATCCTACACAGAAATTAGGTCTTATGGGACTTGCTCCCAGGTAAAGGTGCAGAGCACTGCAGCCTTGATCTATTATATCTAAGTATATGCATATATATTCTTCCTTAGTCTTATTCTTACCTCGAACTCATATCTCACTTTCCTCTACTGTCTTCTTCAAGGCTCTTATTCCGTTTTAGATAAACATACTAAAACTGCAATCCAAAGACTGTTATGCCGGCACAGTTAGGCCAGCAAAGTTTGGCTGGCACAAGGGACATTGTAAAGCATGTTTGGACCACGCTCGGAATCAGGCGCTCATCTCTGTGCTGGCCTCTCTGACTCCAAGCGTGATCCAAACATACTTTACAATGTGCTAGTCAAATTTTGCTGGCCTAACTGTGCCAGCCTAACTCCAGGGTAGGATTGCACCCTAAGGGTTTCATGGCTGGAATACATGCTGAAATGGTAGATAGTGAATCTTCAGGATAGGGACTAGTTCCACAATATGTCTGAACTGTTATACTATATTATACAGCAACAACAACAATAATAAAGAACTTACAATATAGAAAATATTACATCTTTATGAAGCCACATCCATTTATATGCACTCTTTTCACTCCTAAATAATCCAATCCAGTGTTCATTGTTCAGTTGTCTGTGAACTACCTTGTTGATAAACCTCTGTAAAAAAAACAAAGACGATTAACTGGAATGTGGGTCCAGATGGTCCAGATATTATCCCGTCGCCTGGGAGACACTAGTCCCTTAGAGACGAATGCCTAAGGGGCTACCCAGATGTGCCGCACAATCTTTCCTAGCTGTCAGTGATGTCCCAGTCTGACCCGAGAGGTTGATTTGCTACGACCAGTGATGGACTGAGGCACCACCTCAAGTCCACCCTACCAGTGGCGGACCGGGGTGTGTGCAAGGGGTGCAAATGCTCTGCCAGGCCAGGCCAGTTGTGGGGAAGGAACCGTGATGCACTCCCTGCACGAATCCATTTTTCAAAATTGGCCAGCACAGCAATGAACTTTAAAAAAATCTTTGCTACCTTTTTTTTCCCCCAAGGCGCAGCATTTGGGGAGGGCACCACCTGCTCCTCTCCTCTGTTGAAAAATAAAATAGAGGAGAGCTGCCCTCAGGGCAGTTTCCAAAAGCCCCAATGCTGGCTGCAGCCTGCAAAAAAGCACTGGAGCTTTTCCATTCTGAGGGTGGCCCACCTGCTCCGTATATGAAAAAAGAACCCTGGAACAGCAGGGTGGCCCCCAGAATGGTGCGCTGCACCTCTCACACCTATAGTAGTTGCAGTGACATCATCAAGTCACTGCAATTACATCTGGTAGGGGGGACGGCTTTTGGAGGCACACTTCGGGGGGCACACAGGTCAGGACCACTATTGCTCCGTACAGTCCACTGCGGGTCCATTGACCCCAGGCACCCCTCAGCCCTGAAACCCGTGCGAGAGGAGACACATCGGGCGCAAACTGACCTGGCTGCTCACTCGCATAGATGCGCGCGCACACATTGCGAGCCCTTGTAACATCAGCGCCCAAGAAGGCTGTCAGAGCTAAACTCCTGTCTTTTGTCAGACGGGCAACATGGTTTTGAAATGCAAACAGGGTTCATTGCAGAAAAAGTCATGACAAAGGGCAAGATAGAGAGAAGTGTCCTGGTCAGAGGCAGCACAAAAGACATACATAAGCAGGGTCTAACCCCAGACTCGGCACTAAAATAGACACATATTATGCAGTTCAAACACACGGTCTCCCTCCTCTCTTACCAGGGGGCCAGATCAGTGATGGAGCAGACCCTGCATGTCTCAAGGCATGAGCCACAACTTTGCACTCAGCTGTCCTGCAGGGCAAATCCAGACATCTGCCAGGCCGGTTGTGAGTCAGTTGTGCTTGGGCCTGAATGATCCCAAACTCACTAGACATAGCCCAAAAGGTAGAACAAAAGGTAGAACCACCTCTCTGCAGGGCCCAGGGATGGCTCATTCCAGGTACTCTTAGATGAGAGAAGCCTCAAAGCTATCTGCTTCTCCAAAATACAAAAAAAAGCTTTCAGAAGTGTGACTTTGTGGACGGAGTCTTTGGATGTGGAGGTCCAGGACTGATGCTGGTGCTGGTTTAAGTCTCTCTCTCATTCCCACATACTCCACTTCTGTATTTGTTGAGAGATATTACAGTAGCATCACGCATTTTCAGTATGCTCACTGGAACAGAAACTGCAACTTCTGACCACTCAGGCCAGAAACTACAAAGAAGCAAGAAACGATCCAGGAACAATGTATTATGTTGGAAGCAGAACACCTTTAAAGGCCCACAAAGGATCAAACAGCACAATATTTTTCTTCATCACCACCCTTTTATTGTTCTGCTCACCTGTTCTTCTTTGGTTTTAACACTAACCAGAGTTGCATTGATCTTGGCACACTCTTTGGTGGCTTGCTCAAAGGTCCCTGTTTTCTTCGGTATGTAAAACATTGTCTGGTAGAACGGATAGCCATGTCCAACTATGCCAGACGTCAGCTCCCTCATGCTCCCTTTGAGCCAAGCCAGCGGCATGAGAGGAAGAGAGGGGGAAAAAAAGCAGAGGAGATTCAGTGGAAACAGCTGAGATTCAGCTTGTGCTGCTGCGCAGATATTGACAGTGAACAATGAAATTTAAAATGAATAGCCTGGTAACGTTGTATGCCATGCCAAAAGAAATTATTTAAAACATCACCACGTAATGCTTTATAGTAGCCAACTCTCCAAAATGCGTATTCCAGTACTGCACCTATTAGCAGCACAATCCTATTCCGGTCTTCTCAGAAGTCATTCCCATCGAGGCGAAGAGAACGTTCTCCCCGGTTTGTATCTGGGGGACCAGTCCCAGGGTGTGTTCCGCCAGCAGATGCAGATTTGTGGCAGTGGTATCACTGGTGCAGGTCCAAGTTGACCCATGGAGGTGGGAAGGGAACAAATATTCCCTTAACCCAGACATTCTCAAACTGGGGCATCGTGACGGAAGGCAGCGATGCGATCCCCAGGATAGTGCCGCTGCTGTGGAAGGGAGGGGGTTCTACTTACCTGTAACCAGCACTAGCCTTCAGAGTGGAGGTGTGGGGAGCCTGGTTTCAAATCACAATTTTAAGCCATTTGGAGGCTTTGGGAGCTCTGCAGAAGGCTCCATGTGGCTCCCCACACCCCTCAGAGGCCAATGCTGGCTGCAGGTAAGTAGAGCACGCCCCTCCCCCAGCAGCAGCATGATCCTGGGGCTCACATCGCTGCCTCCCCCCCATCCTCTGCAACAACCAACCTCGGTTCCCAAACCCCTTAATATGCTAAAACTCCACTGCGGAGTACAGTGGGTGCCACATTGGTGCCCCTGCATCACTACGTGGGGAGTTGCAGTGGATTGGGTTGCAGGACAGGGTTGCAGTCAGTCCTATGCACAACTACTAAGAAGAAAATCTCAATTGTGTTCAATGGGGCTTATTCCCAGGTATGTGTATGTAGGATTGCAACCTAAAGGCCAAATCCTATTTAGATGCCACGCATATCCTAAGCCTGTCCATGAAACACCATGCTTAGCAGAATCCTCTCAGGGCGCAATCCTAAACTGAGTTAGACCGGCTTAAGGTAAGCCAGCAAAGTTTGGCCAGCACATGGACCACCATGAAGTATGTTTGGACCACTCTTGGAGTCAGAGCGGCCAGCACACAGACGTGAGCCATCCTCCCCAACTCCGAAAATAGTCCAAACATGCTTTATGGTGGCCCTTGTGCTGGCCAAACGTTGCTGGCTTAGTTTATGCCGGCCTAACTCCAGTTTAGGATTGTGCTCACAGTAATGCTAACACAGCCCTTCACAGCAGTGCTGACAGTGCCCAGGGTGACCCCATTCTGCCACCACTGGTACTACAGTTTGTCCCAGCCTGACTTTCTAGCTCCCATCCAAAAATAGACCATGGATTCACTTGCGTAGCTTCAGGCAGAACTGCACTCCACATCTCCTGCCCATCACTCCCCCTGGGAGTGCCCCTGGTCGTCACTGTCACAAGGCTCCCCCAACAGCTAGCCCAGTAAGTTGGATGGATAATCCAGTTTCACTCCACTTACACCACTGAGACTGTATCAGTTATGAACTAAATGCTGCACCATAAATAGTCTGGGAGTTAAAATGGAAAATACTCCATTAAATTCTTCAATGAATGTTCAGGGAAAACATCCCGGAAAGAAACTCAATAAGGTTGCAACCCTATATGCACTTACCTAAGAGTAAGCTTCACTGAATTCAGTGGAAATTACTTCTGAGTAGACATGCATAGGATTGTGGAGTAAATTCTACGCAGGAATACTGTATGCTTCTTAGAGCGCAGTGGTACTTCCTTCTGAGTAAACATGCATAGGATTGAACTTTAAATTGCTATATTCCATGCAGGGGCACAGCTAAAGAAGTGCTGAGGGGTGCAATTGCACAGGGCAACAAACTTTAGGAGAGCTACAAGCTGAGCTTGACACTAGTGGCCAAAATTGTGAAAACCTTGGTATGTATGAATAATACCATCATGTTATATACCATTGGACGAGTAATTTAATGCAGAATGCAATGAAACAAACCAGATTTACTCTATCAAAGTCTATAGAAAAAACTTCTCCAGCCAAAAAACCCGAGAAGATGAAAATACAACTGTGATGTCACTTCCTGTTGTGACATCACTTCCGGGGCAATATTTTGCCCTCTGCACTGGGCTACTGTCATTAGCTATGCTCTTAATTCCATGCAGATTTTTGTTCTCTTCCTGAGGAATTTAAGTGCTTAACTCCCTTCATCTTGAATGGGCAAAAGGAATCATTTGGAGCCAAGAGTTAAAAGATGCATACAGTTAATATTTTGACCACAACCACATCCTGGAATCATCTAGTGTTTCAGCTAGAGTGATGCAGGTAGGATGGTCAGATGTATCAGAGGGCAGTGTCCCTCTTGTATTGTAGGAGAGATGAGTCTTCAGAGCTTGAGGGCGCAATCCTAACCTGGAGTTAGGCCAGCAAAGTTTGGCCGGCACAAGAGCCACCGTAAAGAGTGTTTGGTCCACTCTCAGAGTCAGGGAGGATGGCGCATGTCTGTGTGCTGGCCTCTCTGACTCCGAGAGTGGTCCAAACATACTTTATGGTGGCCCTTGTGCTGGCCAAATTTTGCTGGCCTAACTACGCTGGTTTAACTCCAGGTTAGGATTGCGCTCTCAGTTTCAGGATGGGTTCCCTGCACTCTCATACCTCTGCATCATCCCATTACTTACTTGTTTCGCTCCTCACTTGGTGAATGTTCTGCTTAATCTCCCGCAAGCCAGCTGTTCTGTTCTTAATCATTGAGAATATGAATTCATCTAAAAATATTTGCAACGATCACAAATATGGGTGACAAATAAGTTAACTACATATTTATATAACATGTTGCTTTACCACATTGGTTCTCACCATCATTATTCTTTATGACTACACTATCCATGTGCGTGGCACTTCTGAAAGAAGAAAACAAGTCCCTCCATACACACCTCTTTCTGCATGGTCAGTGCACAATGTGAAAACCGCCTGCAAATCTCTCCTTGCAGGGATTTTTCTCTTCTGTTTTAACCTAATGCCTAGTAGTGCGTGAATACATCCGTAAGTAATACATGCTGATGATCAGAACTTGATGATGCTGATGATCATGAACTTTCTGCCATATGTTCTTGAAAATGAATGGGCAGAATTGAGACAAGCACGAGGCAACTACAGAGATTCCACCCTTTGTGTGCAATGGACCGGACTACTTGCAAAGGCTCAGACATAAAGCACCCACCACACCTTCAGTGACACCTACCTATAATCTTTCCTCCAAAGGAGAAGGCTCCCCTTTGGGAGTGGGGAAACAGCGGGCACTTTCAGATCCCCCAGTCCCAGGTGCTATTGTGCATCTTCTGCATATAGGAGGGAGCCCTGAGAGGCCAACTTTCTGGGCACAAATGACCAAAGTTAAACCAGAACGTTCAACTATCAATCCAAGACCCACCAGGAGAGGATTCTGCTGAGCCTTGGAAATGCCTTTCCCACTTACTCCAGGTCAGTTTGCTGGGGAAAAGGGATCAGCGAGGTGGCAGGGGCTATGGAGTCCAGGCTGGGTTGGCGCTCCATTGCACTATCATCGGAAGACAACGCACATGAACGGCTCAGACGCACGAGCAACATCATGGCAGCTGGGGACGTGGTGTTGCTGCAGCTGGGTTGGCTGCGTTGGGGGGTTAGACGTGGGCTCCCTGTGTCCTTGACTGCCCTTCCTTTGTTAGCTGGGCTTAGGATACTACTGACATCGTGCCTGCATCCAGGCAACATCAGTACGGTGTCCGGGGAGGTTTGATTTTTGTGCTGTACACGCCACAACTCAGAAGATGTTTCACTGATTGCCTTGTTGGGTGTCAGGGTCCAGAGAGGGGCAGCCAGCAATGAGAAGGGAAAATCAAAAGGAGGCCAGGCAAGTTTAGTTCACCTGGGCTGTGTTTCAGAATCATCACACCGTAATGAAGGGGATAAAGAAACCTGTCCTTGGATCCCGAGCATTATTATTAGAAGAAAAAGCAAATGACCGCAAAAGCAGAAGAAAAGACAAATAGTAAAGATGTCAGTGGGTGAAGGGGATGAGAGAATGTCCTCTCAGGCTTGTATGGCAGAGTAGCCTAGCCCTAGACGGAGGCAAGTATTTCAGATGACATATTGCATAGTCTATTTAATATTATGCAATGTTTTGCAGGCACACCTTCCGCTCCTACCTTTAGGACAGGGAGACAATCAGACTTCTTTCCCCAGGCCCAATGCCAGCTGTCAGCGATCCAATATATCTGCTCACTTGTGAGAGTTTGGCTGTGTTGGTGTGTGTTGGGGGCAGGAAATATTTTCAGAGGTGGCTGGTGAGAGGGGCTGGGTGTTTTGTCTTTTGGTGCCCCCAATTCTCTTGACAGAATTTGGGAAGCTCTGCACAGGCGCGCATGGAGGCCTGAGCGTGCCCCATGGCCGGCGCTGAAACCATGCCCCCCCAGACGTTGCCCCACCCCTGCGCGTCACTCAGACATGCCTCCCTTACCCCGGAAACACTCCATTTCTGAGCGTAATGGAAGCGTGGGCGGGCGGGAGGGCCGAAAACCGTGCGGTGTCGCCCGGACCGCGTGCAATGGCGCCCCGCTGCTGCCCGGTGCCCCATGGCTCATACCATCCCTGTGCATCGGGTAAGATACGCGCCTGGCTCTGCACTAGGACTTAGCTCTGTTGGAGAAAAAAGTGACATGAAAGAAGTCCAGGGTATTTCCACTATAATACACACCACTTACCTGGTACCTTTTCCATTAGTGAATTGTTCCCTATCATGAGGTCCCGAAGTAACCGCATTGCATCTTTATCTTTCACATAGTTTTGGTATTCAATATTATCTAATAAAAAGAGAAAAAAAATGTGGTTTGATATTGTATTTAATTCCAGTGAGGAAATCTCCCTTATTTGGACTTAGTTTGAATGAAAGCTCACCAGACTTCACATTTGACCCTGTCTAACCATGCCATGGATCAGCTCTAAAGAAGACAGTATTTTACAACACATGTGTTCTCTAATCACCCTTAGAGAAGGCCACCATTAGGACTCAGGAGGGGAGTGGAATGTCCAAGCTGAGACCTCTTCCTTCCTAGCCCTCTTTGGTTCTTGGAAATGCATGCAGTCATTAACACCATGTCCTTCTTCCCCTCTCACACCCGTTTTTCCTTCCAGACTATCAAAAGAAAAGGGCGTACTCTTCCAGGGCTCCTTGCCCATCAAGTCATCCATGACACACTTGAACACAAAGGGAACAGCTCTGGGCTTCTCTGCTTGAAAGCAGTGGGGCCACTGAGCAATCGGAAGATGCATGTATACAGCTATGAACTGCAAGTCAAGTATGAAACCTTAACCAAGCCTCCGCTCTATGTTTTGTTGATAGTGACTAGCTGGGTGGTGGGATATCTTACCATAAGAAGGCAGTGCTTTCTCCCTTTCCTTCCAACAGGTTCTTGAGAAGTGGAGGGTCAGGTGCTTCATGCAGCATCTGATCAATTTGCAAGTGCAGGTGACAGTAAGGAGCAGAGGTGTAATTAAGGGGGTGGAGGGGGCAGCATTTGTACCTGGTAACAAGCATTTGGGGGGGGGAAACAAGCTGAGCTGGACTAGTGGCCAAAATTGTGAAAACCTTGGTATGTATGAATACTACCATCACGTTATATATCATTGGACATTTAATTTAATGCTGACTGCAATGAGAAAAACCACATTGGAATATCTGCATTGCATCAAACGTATGGCCAATTAACCAGACAACTTGTTTATTTATTTACTTCTAATTTCTTAAATAAATAAAAGGTTTTCTTTTAATCAAATCAATTTATTTTTGTTGTGTGTGTGTGTGTGCGCGCGTGCGTGTATGAACTGCAAAATCTTTTTTGCACCAGGTAGCAGATGCCTTAGCTATGCCATTGGTAATGGCAGCAGCAAACCGTGGACACGAGGTGACCCAGCCTTAGCTACTTTGCATTTTACCATTGGAAGGGGATGCCAATTACTCTGCTTCCCTCCTTGCTTCCAACACTTCTTAGACCCAGGAGTGTCTGTGTAGTTAAAGTGAGGCCATTTTCCAGCACTCAACTAATTTTAAGTCTGAAAATATTATTCATCATAAAATCAGGGCAATTTGTCCTATTCATCAAACACAGCGTACCGTCAGAGTATAATCTGACCTACTAACAGCCTGATGATGAATAACTGAGTTAAAGCAGTTTTCAAATTTTGCTGGGAATCTGATGCTTTACAAATTTGCTTTTGTTCATGCCCCCCACCCCACCTTTTAAATTTCTGCTTTGGGCAGTTGAGATTTTGTCAGACATTCAAAGCTGTTGCAAGCATAAAGGTAAAGGTTTCCCCACGACCGAATGGTCTAGTCGTGACCGACTGTAGGGGGCGGTACTCATCTCCGTTTCAAAGCTTGTAAAGCTGGCGTTTTGTCCGAGGACAAGTTTTTGTGGTCATGTGGCCGGCATGACTCTACGCCGTAGCACACAGAACGCCGTTCCCTTCCCACCTAAGTGGTCCCTATTTATCTACTTGCATTTAGGTGCTTTTGAACTGCTAGGTTGGCAGGAGCTGGGACAAGCAACGGGAGCTCACTCCGTCGCGCAGTCTTGAACTCCCAACCTTCCGGTCGGAAAGCCCAGCAGCAGCGGTTTAACCCACTGCGCCACCACGTGCCATGCACCACGTTGCAAGCATAGCACCCGACAAATTCTTTGTTGTTTTTGTCTTAGCACAGTCACACATTAGCAGTACTGTTGCAAAACTGCCTTTTATAACTTCTTCATAATCACTGGCAGAAAAGCATTACCGTGCTAATTTAAGCCATGTAATGGCATGAGCATTAGTGGATAAACAGAAAGGTGTAACATGTCACTCGCCCTCCTGTACAGCCAGAAGCTGGAAAAGAATCCAGAAGCAGCCCTAGGCTGCAGGAATGTACTCTCAAGAGGCAGTTTCAGTACAGAGAAAATCCCACTGTCATCATCGCACCCTTCTCTATAATCACCTATACCAGCTGTTCTCAAACTGTGTGTCTGAATCCGCCAGTGGGTTGCAACCTGAATTGTGCTGGGTTGCAAAACTGAAATGGAGCGGCACATGGACATTTATTCGCAAGTAGGCAAATGTGCCTCAGTGCACACTGAAGACCAGAACACAAGGCCTCTTAATCCAATAGAAATGAAGCTCAACAAATGCTCCAGCAAGCAGTCCAAAACAGAGCAAAAAGGATAAAAACAGAGGTTTGAGTAGCTGGTAAAGTGAAACTTTTGTTTGTCTTGTCAACCTAGGTGGGCCCTGATAGACTGACATTTTAAAAAGGTCCCGGTGCTAAACGGTTTAGGAATCACAGACCTGCACAGGAGAGCTATACAGGTTGAGCATCCCTAATCCAAAATGCTCCCAAATGTGAAACCTTTGGAACGCCAAATGCCAATATCAGAGGGAGCCCTTACCTGAGCCACGGATTGGGCTGAGGAACCTCCAGGGGGGATGTGTCACAGCCAGAGGCGGATCTACAGGGAGGGCAAAGCTCTAAGTGTTGCAAGAAGCCTTACCCTGTCATGTAAATCCCTCCTCTCACTTGCTGCTGTAGCCAGTAAGCTACGCCAAGATGTTGCTTTTCCCTGTGAGGATTGGCTAAAACGGTGCAAGAGAGAAGGTGATTTCCACTGCAAGGTAAGGCTTCTTGCAAAACTTAGAGCTTTGCCCTCCCTTAGATCTGCCTCTGGTCACAGCCTCTGGCCCCATGACAAATCTTGAGCTGGCAGCGCCCAAGCCTGAGCTCACTCGGCTGCTGCATTGCAAAACATGCCGGGGTGCTTCTCAGCCAATGTGTCAGCTGGAACAGGAGGTGGCGCCACCCGCCTCGCCAATGCCGTGCAGGCCCAGATTGTCCTGGGATTTGGGGCTCCTGCATAATCTCTGCAGTCCTCACTGAGTGACATTGCACAGACTATCAAGACACTGGCATGATGCGTGTTTCTCTATCATCTTGGAGCTCTACTACCTTGAAGGATTAGGTCAATGGAGGGATGCAGGAAGCCGCAGTGCTATGGGGAGATGAGGGGATGGAGCAGATATAAAGATTTATAAAGATGAAGATAAATATATATGCAAATGCTCCAAAATTTGAAAAAAAAAGTCTGAAATCAGAAGCCCTTCTGCACCCAAACGTCTCGGGTAGGGGATGCACAATCTGTGCTAGAAAATCTGGCTGTTGCGGTAAGTGAAGGAATCCCACATACATCAAGTAAGTATTAGAAGAGAAAGGAACAGGGAGTGGGAAATGAGGGTGGAAGAATCTTGGACCCTATAACTTCTTCTACAGATGTTTTGGCCCAATCATATCCTTTTGCCTTCCTGGCCAGTGAAGTCAGGCCAAGAGGGCTGGAGCTGTATCCTGCAAGGGGAGGGGGTGCCATGGCACAATGGGAGAGGGAAAGAGGGCAACTTCCAGCTGACTGTACTCCGCCACACCATAGTCTCCTACGAGTCTCTTTAGCATACACCAGCTCTTTAGCTGGTGCACGTCCAAGGAGACAAAGGGGGTGTGCTGGCTGCTGTCAGAGGGGTAGCATTAGCCACAATTCTCTCGTACTGGGTGCCACCCCTTCCACCCTGTTCCACCCTGCCCCATTCCACCTTCCCACTTGAGTCAGTGGGCCTTCCTTGCTATGCTCTGGGCTGCTCCAGCCTCTGGAGTTGTTCATGCTCTGGTGTTCTGGAAATGTGTGGCTCTGCGCACTGCCAAAACACCTTTTGCAACTACTGTAACACAGGAACCCTGCCAGATTGCGCCACTAGATTGCCAGACTGCGCCACTAGAGAACAATCAGCATAAAAGGGAGAGATCTTCTCCCATTCTTAACTCACCCATTAATATCAATGGGAAGTGGAAGTGCTTAAAGGAGGATGGATTGTACCTCCTCATGTTGAAAGGATGCTTCCCACTGAAGTAAAATTAACCAGTGTAATTCTGAAGGTCTTTCTTTGTTGGACTTACACAGAAGAGTCATCCCAATTGTGAGAAAGATCAGAAACACAGTCAGCAGTACACCAACAGCGATACTTAAGGGAGACCCTACAAACTCTTTCACAGGAGCCCACGAAACTATGGGAGAGAGAAACGGAAAGCAATTCTGCATCAACCTTTGAATTGCCTATTCAGAAGGGCTGTCTGCCGCTTTTCTGTAGCTCAAAGCAGCACACCACATCATAAAGCAACTATATAAAATACAGTTCTTAACATACTAATGGTAGTAATAGCAGGTATGTTACAACGAAGGCAACAATATTCTATGAACACATAAAAGCAAAACTGGGGCTGGCAGTTTTGCCAGCATAGATTGGCCAGCTCAAAGAGACATGCATTGGGGACACTTCCTGCCCACCATTTATGACTATGTTCAGTCTCACCCCCCTTCCCAGGTAATCTTATTTCATTCAGGAGCCAGAACCTGGGCCAGAGGACATTAATGCCCTTGAGGCTTCAGGCTTGTAGGGCTTTCACTTGCTCACAGAGTTGGTTCCCTGGGATTGGCAACCTGTGGTCCAACCCCTGCCCCACAGAATTTAGCACAGGTTTAGGAGTGTTGTACAATTTGTCACTAGGAATAGCGTCAGTGCCTACCTGGGGAGGGTCGTTTCAGAGCTGGGCGGAGCAATAACTCTGCACGCCAACAATGTGTGGATCAACCTGCCCTGTCCTACCCTTGTCACTGATTGGCACAGATATTTCTCTCAGACCTGCAGCAGGGCATTATGAAGATTTTTATTTGGTGGGGATAGGAAGCCAAGCACTAGGCTGTCCTTCCTAGTGGTGTGATGCATGCGTGGTAGGGTAAGTAGAGCCTATTTCGGGGTCCAATCTGAGGCAGCAAGGTCAGGGGATGACCCTTCCGGTGATGCTTTACCGGCTCTAAGAGGCTGGCTGGCAAGCCCTTTGACTGGACTGGCAAGGCTGTGCAAGGTTCTTCCTGCAGGCTAAGCAGTTCAGCTGCCTTGACTCTTCCGGGGCAACTATGGAAGGCTGTCTCAGTCTGATGACTGAGTATGGCCCCGAGTCAGATGGTTCGCTCTAGAGACTCACAGGGAAGGTAGACAGCTAGCACCCCGCACGCTGGGGGCTACGGTTGTTTTCTTCCCAACCTGCCCTGCTGCAATGTTGTATAAAGTTTTAATAAAGTGACCCAGTTAAAACCCAAGCCGCAGTCTGGTGTCTTTTTTGGTGGGTACGGGGTAATGTCCTCTCAGGCTTGTATGGGACAGTGGCCTAGCCCTAGATGAAGGCGAGTATTTCAGATGGCATATTGCGTAGTATATATAATATTATGCACTGTTTTGCAGACACACCTCCTACCTTTAGGAGAGGCTTCTTTCCCCAGGCCCAATGCCAGCTGTCATCGACACTATCTACCTGCTCACTTGTGTCAGAAGGAGCGGGTGGATGTATCAATATTGGGGCAGGAACAGCAGTATTTACGGGGGGCCCTACCAACTTTTTCACAGGAGCAAACTTTTTCACAGGAGCAGACGAAACTACGGGAGAGACAAACGGAAAGCAATTCTGCATCAACCATTGAACTGCTTATTCGAAAGGCTTTTTGTGCCACTTTTCTGTAGCTCAAAGCAGCATACAGCAACTATATGAAATACAGTTCTTATTTCTTATTACTAATGGTAGTAATAGCAGGTATGTTACAACGAAGGCAACAATATTCTATGAACACATAAAAGCAAAAGCAAAACCCATAAAAGCAGCTTTAACAATAATAAACGATGACTAACAGCCCAGAACCTCTGGGCTCTTTGCACTGATGGAACAAGTGTTCTGCCAGCACTAACAGCCTTATGACAGTCATAAAACCACTTTCAGCCACACATGGACTCATCCACTGCTGGAATGCTGGCAGGATGACTGGAGGCTTCAGACAGATACTGGGAAGGTAGGAGTGCAGGGAAGATGGAACAGGGGCAAGGGAGGGCAGAATGGTGTAGGTAGGGGGCAGAATGGGGGATTGAGGAAGCTGAAAAAGGGGTGGATTCAAACAGTTGCATCCCGGGTCCCGTAGCCACCCTGGAGTCATGTCTGCAGACTGCTGCCCCCAGGCTGCCACTGCCCCCGACCTACCAGACCATTGCAGAGCCTCACACGATGCTCTGCTGCTGTCCGAAAGCATTTTTACACCTTCAGGAAGCATTTTTGGTTCCTTAGAGGACAGAGTGAAGGTGACGGAGGGGGCTGTGCTGCCCTTTAAGGCTAAGCAGCTGCAGTGCCCAGGACATTTGCCTCCCCCCCCCAGACAATGGTAGGACCGCCACTGGAGGCAATGGAGCACGCTGGATCCTATCCCTTTTGTCAGTAGCCTCCCCACCCTCTTTGGCTTGTCCCAGCTAGAGAGCTGGAACAGGTGCGAGGAGGTGCAAGGTGCGAGGCGACCCATTGCAGAGCAGGATGCTTTAAATCCCCTTTACCCTACCAAGCCTCTTGAACCACCCCCAGCAGGGTAGGGAAAGGACAGGAATCTCAAAAAACATCACCCGGCAATTAACTCAACTCGAAGATTAACAGCCCAATCCTAAAAAAGGCTGACATAGTAAGGCCAATGTAACAGGGCTGTATCCTAAAGCCCATTAGGAGGCAGCAGCAGCAGCAACATGCAAGACTAGGGGAGGTTTTCCCCTTGCACCCACGTAAGCCCCGGTCGCCCCTATGGGCCTGCTTGGATCTGAGCCTGATGTTTTGCAGGCACAGAGGAACGTGGACAGGAGCGGCCCAAATCGGGGCTACCCTGGCCAGGGACAGACTTTAGAATATGGCACTACGGCCGTCCAGCGTCACCACCCCTGTTGCCGCCCAGTTTCGCCCCGGTGTGCCTCTGGAACACCCTTGTTGAGGCCCTGTGCCAACGGAGCGCCGCCAACGCTCAACTGGCGCAAGGCCAGTGCTGCTGATGGTTGCGGCAGTGCCCGAGCATCGGCACTGCTGCTTGCGCACCATAGCACCAACGCGGACATGCTTGACGGCACATTTGGAACAGCGTTCACCCGGCGCAAGAGCGTAGCGCCAGCACAACTGGGGCAAAGGATTGCACTCTAAGTGAAACATTATGTTTTTAAACCCCGTAGGAAACTACATAACAACATAAGAAGAGCCCCACTGGATCAGGCCAAAGGCCCATCTAGTCCAGCTTTCTGAATCTCAGGGAGCACACAAGACTACTAGATACTTGCACTTTGTTGCCACCCCCCCTGCATCTGGCATTCTGAGATAGCTTACTTCTAAAGTATGGAGGTTGCATCATGGCCTGTAGCCTGTGATGGACTTTTCCTCCAGAAAACTGTCCAGTCTCTTTTAAAGGCACCTAGGCCAGAAACTGTGGCAAGGAGTTCCACAGATTACCTGCTGAGTAAATTTCCTTTTATCTGTTCTCACTCTGCTAACACTCAATTTTAGTGGATTTCCCCTGGTTCTGCTACTGTGTGAGAGAGAAAAGAACAACCTTCTATCCATCCCATACATAATTTTGTACCTATCTATCAAGTCACCCCTCAGGCACCTTTTTTCTAGACTGAAGAGCCCCGAATACTATAGTCTTTCCTCTTAAGGGAGGTGCCCCAGCCCAGTAATCATTTTGGTTGCTCTCTTCTGCATTTTGTTCCCCTATATCTTTTGAGATGTGGCAACGAGAATAGTACATAGCACTCCAGAGGGGGGCCTTACCATCGATTTGTACAGTGGCATAATAATATTGGCCATTTTTTTCTCAACCCCTTTTTAAATTACCCCAAGCATGGAATTGGCCTTCTTCACCACTGCTGCACACTGGTGGGTCGACACTTTCATCGAGTTGTCCACTAGCACCCCAAAATATCTCTCCTGATCCATTGTAGAAAGCTCAGAACCCATCAGCCTATATATGAAGATTTTATTTTAAAGAGTCTCCATGCAGCCTGGAGAGATTGGACTCTTTTTACCTTCCCTTTTAATTTCTTTCTAACTACCCTCCTCAATTGAGAGAAATCTGCCCTTCAGAAGTCAAGGGTTTTTGTGTCAAATTTGCTCAGCACTCTTTCCTGGACAAGCATGGTGAAATCAATTGCAGCATGGTCACTGTTCCCCAATGACTACATCCCTAACCAGGTTCTGAGTACCACATAACACTAAATCCAGAGTCACCTGTCCTCTGGTGGACTCTATGACTAGTTGCTCTAAGGCAGTCATTTAGCACGTCAAGGAATGCGGTCTCTCTTTCCCAACCAGAGCACGAATTGACCCAACTCTATATGAGGATAATTGAAGCCCCCCTGTTCCTCTTTGACGCCTCCCTGATTTGTTTCCTCATTTCCATTTCAAGTTTTAGATCTGGAAGACAATAGCATGTCCCCACTATTACTGTACATTGCCCTTTGGGACTGGTAGTTTAACCCACAGTGACTCTATGGTGGAGTTGGATCCACCTTCAATTTCTATATAAACAGGGGGCTGTCCTAAGGTATTGTGGAAGCTCATTCCATTGACATGGAGCCACAACAGAGAAGGCCCTACACCTTGTCACTATCCCCCTTAGCATCAGGTGGCAACATTACCATACCCCCCACCTTCCCTGTTGATTTTAGGCTGGGGTGTCCCCCTACCGGTTCGCGGGGAAACTTTTCTCCGCGAACCGGTAGGCTGACACCACTGATCTTAGGGAATGGGCAGGCTTGTGTGGGAGAAGGTGGCCCTTCAAATATCCTGGTCCCATCAATCAATCAATCAATCAATCAATCAACCAACCAATCAATTAACCAATCAAACAAACAGTATTTATATACCGCCTTCCAACAAAAAGTTCTTAAAGTGGTTACAGGCAAATAATAAAGTTGAATGGCTCCCTGTCCCAAAAGGGCTCACAATCTAAAAAAACGCAGAACACCACCAGCAACAGCTACTAGAAAAAGATACTGCGCAGCGGTGAAGAGGGATAATTACTCTACCCCAGTGAAATGTAAGAGGAACACCACTTGAAAAAGTGCCTCTTGCCCAGTTAGCCGGGCTCTAAAAAACATCACCCAGGAATCAACTCTATTCAAAGGTTAAGTGAAACAGGTAGGTTTTTAAACCTGCAGGAAACAACATAGGTGGGGCTGCCGTGCAACACAGCGTAAGGGGAAATACATCTGCCACATTTTGAGTTGCACAGCAACCACCTCCTCCTACCCTGCACTGGATGTGGCGCAGGCCAGTTGACCTGCCTATTCCAGCACAGGATAGGATTGGGCTGCCCGACTCCCTGGGCCAGACTAGCTTTCCTAGATTTTCTCCTCAAGCTGCCTCTTCCCAGCACGACTGATTCAAGCCTTTTTCCGTCTCTATAACATGCGATGCATTTCTGTTCTGTGATAAACCACTGATGGGTGTACAATATACAAACATCGGACGCGTTTTTCCGTTCTTCTGGATGGTTTTCTCTTTGAAGCACCTGTAAAATACCAACTTATGTTTACTGGAAATGCTTCTCTCCTCACTCCCTGTGCTAATTCATTTGTAGAATCAGAACTAAAGCTGCTTCTATCCTCCTTCATTGTTTACGTATGTATCAGTTCTTGGAATTCTGCATCAACATTATCCCAAGCTGTGCCTATGGAATCCCACAGCCCTTTCACCTCTTTTATCTCCTCTCCCCAACCCATGCAGGTATCACTTGCTCCCTCCTGAGGACTGCACTTCATGTATCTGATGATGTGGATCCCAGGCCATGCATGCAGAGGCGTAGCTAAAGAAGTGCAGAGGGGTGCAATTACACCGGGCTACAAGAGAGGGGGGCAACACTTCCCTGCTTGGGGGCTGGAGCCTGGGGGCCAACAAAGAACTTTGGGGACAAGCAGGAAGGGGCTTGGGGGAGGCAGCAGAGTGAGGGGGCAGCTAGCAGCAGGAGATTGTATTCACTGCTGCCACCTTGGTAAAGGTTTCAATTTTAAAAACCTCAGCTGTGACATCACACCCAGAAGTGATGTCATTTCCAAGTGAGCCTTTTGGGGGAATCATTTTCAACTTTGCACCAGGTTCGAGAGTTGCTAGCTATGCCAGTGCATGCGTGTTGGTGCTGAAACGGGTGCCAGGGTCTTTAAGGTGATGGCATATGAGGTGGCAAGAAGACTGAAATTCTGGACCTTTCCTACTCAGTTTGCCTTAGAGAATCTCAGGCCCGACTAGCTGCCCAGATTGTGTCCTCACTCTGCCCAGCCCCCCCCCCATAATTGCTTCTAGCCTGTGCTTTGTAGACGGGATGGGTGTTCAAGGTACACACCTGCTTCTTTCCTCGTGGCTTGATCATTCTTTGCTGCATCTGTAAAATAGCAAAATTGGCTTGCTATAAACATTTCAATCACTCACTATAAAGCACTTATAGTTTATTTATTTATTTATAAATAACTCCCTTTACCTCTTAGGGTACAATCGGTTCGACTCTGTTGGGCCATTGCTTCGGCGACTACACTGGCTGCCGGTTCCATTCCGGGCCCGATTCAAAGTGCTAGTTTTGACCTTTAAAGCCCTTTATGGCTCCGGTCCAGGGTATCTGAGGGACCGCCTCCTTCCATATAATCCTACCCGTACTCTGTCATCTGGGGGGGCCCTTTTGACTGTGCAGCCACCAGGAGAGGTGAGGGGGATGGCGGCCAGGAATAGGGCCTTCTCAGCAGTGGCCCCCCCAACTTTGGAATACCCTCCCCTTAGAGTTGAGAACTGCTCCCTCTTTGGCGGTATTTCGGCGGGGGCTGAAGACCTTTTTATTTCAGCAGGCTTTTAGTTGTTGACAGGCAGACTGGTTTGTGCATCCTCTTTTTACACCCTTGTATATTTTATGATCCACGGGGTTGGTTGTTTTAAATTTTAATTGTTTTAATATTGTTTTTAACTATCACACACAATGATTTATTGTATTTTAATTGTTGTAAGCCGCCTTGGGTGCCTTTGGGCAGAAAGGCGGGGTATAAATTTTATTATTATTTTATTTTAATAAATTTTATAACAACAACAACAATAACAACAACAACAACAACAACCTGGATTTAGGTTAGGTGACTTGGCACAAGTAATCCAACATGCATTCTCTTCAGTCTCAGTGGGAAAAGAGTCAAAAAGCTGTTGCAAGGAGTTTCCATTTCCAGGGCAAGCCCAAGACCTCTGTGCCCCTGAGGCAAGATTTCAATGCTGCCTTCTTGAGATGGTGATGTGCCAGCTCTGCATCCTCTGACACTCCAGCCCACCACTCTCCTCTCCTCCACACTTATGCTCCACCCCCTCTTCCTTTTCCAATCTAGAGTGCACAGGAAGCAAGGCCAAAGGGAATGTCTCTTGCCCTCTGGGATCTTCTGGGCCTTCGTTCCAATTAAGCAACTGGGGAGAGGCTCAGAAGGAAACAAGAGCAGAGGCTACTTACCCGTGGGTGCCATTTCACCTGCTCGTTTGGCTCAGCATCTCGGCTCATCTGCATTCAATCTGTGGGAACAAATGACCAAGTAGGCCGCCTTAATCATAACCCCTCAAAGAAAGCCGGCTGTCAAAGTGGGCTCTTTGGTGGACGGAAGCGTGGCATGAAAAACCACCACCCAGCCCTCAGCATTCCACTTCTGCCTCAGGTTCCACTGCCAAAGCCCCACAGACCTGAGCCCCAGAGACCACCCCTCTCCATGTGACAGAAGCCTCTTGGGAGCCATAGGTCAATGAGTGCTTTGCAATTAGAAGGCCCCTGGTTCAAGCCCTGCCATCTCCCGTAAAGAGGCTCTCTGGGAGAGACCTTGCTCTGCCTGACTACTGAGGCCCTGACTGCCCACATAAGTCAGCTTCGCAGGACAGTGTTCCCCTCCCTGAACTGCCCCGCTGTGAATACCATGATGCGTCAGCCAGTCCAGCATCCCAGGGTCCTCTTGCACTTGCTGTTCCCTTGAAGGACCTCAACTGCCTTCTCTTTTGATGAGTAACATTCTAGAACTGCTCCCATTCAGCTCATGCTGCTGCTTGATTGGCTACTTGCTGTTCTTAAACTTGGTTCTACAAATAGCACAAACCCAGGAAAATATCTCACAACCATTCTCACCTAGAGCTTATCCAAATATTGTATGTATGTATGTATGTATGTATGTATGTATGTATGTATGTATGTATGTATTTATTTATTTATTTATTTATTTATTTATTTATTGAAAAGGTTCTTATCCTGCCTTTCCTCTGCCAAGACAGATGCCCAAGGTGGCTGACAATTCTCAAGTTAAAAAAAAAATACATTAAAAAATGAAATCAGAGTAAAATACTGCATATAAAACCTTTGGGGAGGGCAAATGATTTCCAATCCAGGTACTACAGCGGAGGCCAGTGCTTGTTCTTACCACGCCCCTTTGTAGCTACAGCTTTTTCAGTGCTGTAAACCTTGTCCTCCCTCTGCCTTCACTCTTTGTAATTCTTCAGGATAAAAAGTCCCAACAATGGGGTCTCCTGTGTGATCTTTTAGCCGGTGTCCAGCCCTTTTTGCCCTGCTGTGGACTTGGTCAACTATGAACATTTCAGTGGTAAAGCTCCGTTCGTAACTTTTTCAAGAACAAAAACAAAACCCTTGAGCGTAGAAATCCGTACATGCTCTCCTTTTCTGAACGATGGAGCTGTTTTTTCTTTCTGCAGACACTGACTCCATGCACAGTTTTCCAGGCAGCCAGAGTATTGGATTGTGTGACACTGTCGCACCGGACCAGACCGGACCGGGACGGCCACAGACCAGGGAGGCTTACTGGGAATGACCCCTGGGGATGCCCTTTCCCCAGGAGGAGGCGAAGCGGCGAGACCCCGCCGGGCTTGGCAGGCTGGGGAACCTCCGATCTAGACAGAAACCGGGCCTATCCAAGCCTCTGCCAGAGGTGGCAGGTGCAGGAGCCAGCCCCAGGCCCTAAACCTGTGCAAGCGGAGGCCTCGAAGGGAGTCCTGGGAGGCCTCCGGAAGGAAGGGCGGAGCTTGGAGGAGGAGCCAGGGCCTTAAAAGGAGGCTCAGCTTGGCCAAGAGGCTGTTCACTCTCTGGCTGGCTCAATCAATCAATCAATCAATCAATCACACACACACACACACACACACACAGGGAGGTTTGCAAGCTCCTTACCTTTATGGGCTGCCAAACCCACACTGGGAAGGGGTGAGAAAGGCCCTGGAAGGCCTCACCCCAGGAGTGAGCCCACAGCCTGGTAGGTTCTCCGCAGGGGCAGCTGAGGAAAGGCCCCAATTGGGGGGGGGGGGAAGCACCTTGCCCGCTCCCAGCCGACCGATGAGTGAACAAGAGGCCAGAGTCTAGGAGCTGGGAAGGCCTCATCATCAGTGAGGGAAGGGAGCCTGGTTTGGGCACCTTGGTGTAAACCCCTCAGGCCCTGTGAAGCAATAAGGCCAATGAATGTAAAAGCTTTGACAAGAATAAATCGCCTCTGCAAGAAGAAAACTGGTGCCGAGAGATTCTGTGCGTGTCACGGTGAGTTGCAACCCGCTTCCCGTCACCTCTCGGGGGCAAACCCCATCAATCCCCTGGGGAGATTGACATGACAGACACATAACATGTGAGTGCAGCCTGACTCGTTCTATGAAAAGAATGATTGTGGCTGCCTATAAGTTGCTGCAGCACATCAGTATATCTGAAAATGTTGTTAGCTGTGAAAAATCTCCACATTGTTGTTTTCAGGGTTCTATTAAAGCGTTCCACTACTGCTGCTTTAACTTCATTGTTGGTGACAAAGTGGTGGATTCTGTGGGGGTTTTCAGTTACCACCTTACAGGTTTGTTCAGGAACTCTTCACCAGAATCAGCCTGCAGCTTGCAAGCTTCCCTGCTGGAAGATATGCTGAAAAGCGGCCACCACTTCCCTGCCCGTGTTGTCTTTTAGACTTCTAGACCTTGCAAATTTAGACAGTATGACCACCTCTGTTTATACTTGTGACCCTTGTTGTATTTAGAAAGTAGTTGCGCGTCCACTAAATCAGCCTGCCATTGTGCATCCACGCCTGAAACAAGAGTCTTGTTTCTTTGAAAATGGACTTGTGCCTGTTTGTGTAGTGTGTAAGCATCTTGTTCTGAAAGCCATGTGCTAACTTGTTTTCTAGTCAGTGATTTACTTTCCTTTTGGGCCTCTTGAAAGAGGGGGTTCACCAACAGCCTCAACAGGAGCTCCCAACAATGCCTGGGGTATAATATATTTTCTTTAACATGTGTTCGTGGTTTGCCATGTTGCTAACTAACGCATGTATGGATTTGTTGGAAAATCAAACAACGATGCAAAATACAAATTATGCCGAGAACATGATGAAACAGCAAGAAAATTGCTGAGCAAGAAAATATTACAAACTGACTACTTGGAAAGGCACAGTAAAGTGGCAGCATTAGTGCACTGGAACATTTGTAAAAAGTACAATTTTCCAGTGGCACTGGCATGAAAATGGTGGGACCATAAGGGGGAAAACATCATGGAAAACAACTGTGCAAAAGTTTATGGGACTTCAGGATACAGATGGATAAACATCTGAACCATAATACCCCTGATTTGACTGTCATAGACAAGGAAAAGAAGTAGGTAACAATAATAGAGGTAGCAATACCAGGACATGCAGGAGTGGAAGAAAAGGATTTTGAAAAGATCACAAAATACAAAGATTTGCAAATTGAAATAGAATGGCTATGGAGAAAGGTCACCATTGTGCCAATTGTAATAGGAGCATTGGACGCAGTCCCAAAGAGACTTAAGCAACATCTTAAAGCACTCAAACTCACAAAAAACTTAGCAATACAATTACAAAAGGCAGCCTTTTTAGGGAGTGCCCACATATTAAGGAAATACCTCTGAATATCCTAGGTCCTTGGGAAGGACCCAATGCTCAGAGTATACCAGTCACTATATCTGTAATGACTGTGCAAAAATATTATTATTATTATTATAGATTTAATATTAATTCTATATTAATAATATAGAAAAGATAATTTCTAGTCATGTATGGAGATACCTCTGCATCATCACGGTTTAAAAATTGAATCTCAAATCCCCAGTTTACATCTGCATTCAGTGAATTGATCTGATTTATCCTAACACAGTCCTCTTTTCAGATCTTTGATTACACTTGTGGATTGCAGCTATTCTTCATCAGCATCACTAACGCATGCAGTATTGTCTACATTTCCCCCTCATGAGCAAAGAGCTTATATGTCAGCATGAGCAAAGGGTTTAAAGCTTAAGACAGGAATCTTTTTAAAACGGTTTAGCCTCCCTACTCTGCACCTGGTCCTGGGTATATTTACTACTAAATATTAACAGTCCAATCCTATGCTGCCCAAGCATACAGTGTTACAGTGGCACTGAAATGACCACAGTGGTTCGGCCAGGGAACTACCCAGAGGTCTCCTTGGAACTGATGTTCCCTGACCCCTTGTAGAGCCCCAATGGGTCTGCTCGGATCTGCTTACACTATTGAATGGTTGCAGAACAGAGAACGCCCACGTCAGCCTCCGTTTCCCAAGAGGGGGTTAGTTTTCAGTGGCAGACTCTGGTGGCATCCTCACCCATCTCTCAGCCCCTTCCTTCGCATCGGGATGCCCTCCTCCCGCATTCCACCCCTCCCCCGCCTTCCCCCTCCCCTAAAGCTATTCCGTCTACCTGTGGAGAAATCTACTGCCAGCAGCTCATGTCGTTCAGTGCCGACAGACGCAGGCCCCAGCCCCGGCGCTGCATCGTTAGTGCCTTATGGCACTTTTATGACACCCAAGTGCCGGCAGTATGAGTCTACCACCGGCTCTGGCAGGAAGTGACCTCATTGTGACATTATAAAATGACTGCAAACTGGCATTCTTAGACTGCAGCAATTGCACAGCCATGAAACAGCAATTGCACATCTCTGATCGAAAGCAAGATAAGGACAAAATATTAGGTAAAAGCACTGAACTAAAAACAATTTTTTAAAAAACAAAAACAAAACCCTCACTTGAAAAGTCAAACTGTTAATACTCACAAAAGGAATATAGCAAGAGTGAAGTCTGCAGCTTCCAAGATGGCTGTTACTAGCTTTCCGCAACCCGCTTGACATCTGATTGTGACCCATCAAATGGGCCCCGACCCACAGTTTGAGCAACACTGCTCTATACACTGCCAAGGAATAAGCCCTACTGAATGTAGCAGAGCTCAGTGGCGTACAGTTGATTGCCAATGCCTGGGGCAAGGCAGGTATTGTGCCCCCGAAGCAGGCAGCGCCCAACCTCCAGGAGAAGGCCAACGTTCTCCTCAGCAGCTGGGCTTCGGCATGCTTTTCTCTGGCTTCAGTTGAAACGGAGGACAAGGCACGGAAGCCAGCAGAATTCTCCCCCCCCCCCAGAAATGTGGGTGCCCCTAAAAATTTTAGAATATGGCAACCGCCCCTCTGGTGACCCTATAGCACTGGTGGGGCTTCTGAGTAGACATGCATAGGCCTGCACTATAGAACAATGTTATTCAAACTGTGGGTCGGGAGGCACTTGGTGGCACCTGATGTCAGGTGGGTCACGGAAAGCTGTGAGCAGCCATCTTGGAAACTGCAGACCTTACTTTTGTTATATTCCTTTTGTGAGTGTTAACAGTTTGAATTTTTTTAAAAAACCAATTCTTTTTCGTTCAGTGCTTTTGCCTAATATTTTGTCCTAATGTTGCTTTCTGTCAGGGATGTTTCATGGTTGTACAATTGCTGCAATCCAAGAATGCCAGTTTGCATTCCAGGAGTGTTATTTTATTACGTTACAATGACAGCACTTCTTGCTTGATGATGTCACTTCCTGCCACAACATCACTTCCAGGCTAATGACATCACTTCTGGTGGGTCCCGACACAAGTGCCATTCTAAAGAGTGGGTCCCAGTCTAAAAAGTGTGCATACCACTGCTGTAGAAGATTGCAAGCTTCTTAACATACAATGGAAAGTAACATTCACCTTGGCCAAAGGAGACAAAATCCACACCATTGCCTGGCCTTCTCCAGCTTTGTTTCCTCTCTCTCTCTCTTGCTCACTCAGCAGAGTTCAGTGGTAGGACACCCATCCAGTAGTGAAGCACGGCTAACAGAGCTTGAGCTAAGCCTGCTGCCTACCTCTTATAGTGGGATCAGCATCACAGGAACCCATATTCGGAGGGGTGGGCACTTCCTGTGTCAAATCACCACTGTCAATTGTTGCATGATCAGATTGATGATGGCATCAGTGGTTGTGGACTACAGACCCCCTCAAATGGCAACGCCACGAAAGGTCCCTTTCACTGGTTCTCCAGGTCAATAGGTGTGGCCTTTGCCCTGCCAACCCCCCCAGGAGAGGAGACCCTGGGCTGAATAAGAACGACAATATGCTAATCACATGCCTCAGGATTGGCTCTTTATGCTCACTGATACAAATTCCCCCTAGCTTTCTCCACCATATTGTCCTACAGATCAGATATCCTAAGAACCATAGGTACCCACTGGCAGCTGCCCTTTGTGTTCCTATAACTTCCCTCAGAATAACCCTGCATCCTGATTAGTGCTGATCCCATCTGCAGGTGACAAACCTGGCATTTGCAGGGGAGGGGCTCGCAGCTGGACAGTTCATGTCCAATTCATGGAGGTAGTGTATTGCCATCTTGACAAGCATCCACCACCAGAAAAAGGGGGAACCTGTTTCAACCCTGTCAAACAGTGGGAGGGGGCACCACCTTGAAAATTCACAAGCACCCCCCCCTCCAGGGTTCTATTTTGTATCAATAACTTCAGCACCTGGGATTTCCGCTGAAAATGTTTCTAGGCAGCCAAATGCTTTGGATCAACTTTAGTTGGGTGAGATACAGAAGCAGTGCGCAAAATGGTACAGAGAGCGACTGTTCCAAGGACAAAGATGAAAGAACTGCAGAAGGCAGCAGTCAAGCCTTTGGGCACACTTGAAAGTGGTATCTGGAGCATGACTCAGGTTGCCAGTTAAAGACTGCCTTCTTGGCCAGTAAGAACACTTTGAGCTATGAATTAATGTTTGCCTTTCTAAAGAGGGCTGGGCTTAAGTTTGTGTGTGTGTGTGTGTGTGTGTGTGTGTGTGTGTGTGTGTGTGTGT
>JAJKFI010016658.1:3708-21799 GCA_029204185.1 Lerista edwardsae | reverse complement strand
TTCTTCTTCTTCTTCTTCTTCTTCTTCTTCTTCTTCTTCTTCTTCTTTCTCTTCCTCTCCTTCCTCTCCTTCCTCTTCTTCTTGTTGTTTTTTCTCTTCTACAGTTATATTCAATTTGTGGAGTAATTCTTCAGCCTCTTCTAAGTTTGAAGCCTTCAAAAGCTTTCCATTTTTAAAAATTAAAATAGTGGCTGGAGCTCCCCAAGAGAAAAGGATTCCATTATCATACAGTTTCTGAGCATAAGGTTTCATCTTTTTCCTCTCTTCTAAAGTCTCTGATGATAGGTCTAAACGAAGAAATACTCTTTCACCCTGAAGATTTAACTCCTTCTGTTTTTTCAAATTTTTCCAAACTTGCTTCTGTAGTTTTTCTCTGGAGAATGCAATTATTATATCTCTTGGTTTGTGGCCAGCTTTCGGCTTTGGTTTGAGGCTACGGTGAACTCTTTCAATATCTTGTTCTGAGATTACTATATCGTATTTTTGAAAAAAAGCTATTAAAGTTTTTTCTAAGTCTCTTGGTTTAACTTGTTCTGTAACCCAATTATTCTTAAATTTCTACGTCTTTGACGGTCTGATAATTCGGCCACTCTTTTTCTTAACAACTTTATCTCCAGCTCATTGTTTTGACTACTTTCTAGAGCTTTATCTGCTGTTGATTGGATTGTTTTAACCTCCTTCACAATATCTTCAATCCTTATTTGCAGTTGCTTAATATCTTATCTTATATTTCTTTCCATGTTACTTATCAGTTCATTTAGCTCTTTATAGTCGCGTCTAGACGCCATCTTTGCTTTGGGGGGGTTGACACTTTGTGCCAACATTGCATTTTCACAAGTGTGGTAGACTAATGCTTTGTGTGATGGTAACAAATGGCTTTTTGCCAATACCCTGTTTTCTCGAAAATAAGATGGTCTTGTATTAATTTTTGCTGCAAAAGATTCATTAGGGCTTATTTTCAGGGGATGTCTTATTTTTTCAAGTACAACAATCTACATTTATTCATGCACAAAAATCTACATGTATTCAAATACAGTCATGTCAGCTTTTGGAATATCGTAATAACTCTCCAAACCCCGAATTCCAACCTGAATTTCTTGCGACTCCATTTCCTGTAGAAACATTGGCCCCAATCTCTCATGTCCAGCAGTAAAGCTCTCCTTAAATGAGCACTTCTTGTCCATGCAGCCTGCTCGTAGTACATTGGCAACACAGCTGTCAGTGATTTTATCCCCTCTACACCCTCCCTCCGCCTCTGCGAATGTACTACGTAAATGTATCTGTCTGGCTGAAGATCTTAACTGGGGCTTATTTGGGGGATAAGGCTTATATTATGAGCATCCTGAAAAATCATGATAGGGCTAATTTTCCAGTTAGGTCTTATTTTCGGGGAAACAGGGTACTCATGTATCATTCAGGTTCACTCATCAGAGATCCAGGAACAGTCAAAGCTCATTGGCTTTGTGCACTTGGTGTGCAAAGCCAGGCTTGTGAGGCTCCTGTTGTTGTTGTGCTGTCGTAGCAGAAGCAGAGTAATATGAAATACCAAATTACAGTTGTGCCTCATTATCCACTGGGGTTCCATTCTGGAATTCCTAGAGCAGTAGTTCTTAAACGTTTTAGCACCAGGACCCACTTTTTCAAATGACAGTCTGTCCAAGGCCCACTGGAAGTGATGTCATGGCCAGAAGTGCTGACATTGTGACACCAGAGCCTGCTGCTTTCTTGAGAATGCAGCAATAAGTTGGGTTATTTCTCAGCCATTTTCCAAAAGCAAAGGGAATCAGAAAGAGAAAAAAGCCTATTCAAAACATTGACACAAGCAAAACAATCACATAGCCCTCCCCCTTTCCAACATCCCCTCTTCCCATATTTTCAATATGGTTGCTCTAGGGGCTTTGTGATCCACCTGAAATTGCTTTGCAACCCACCAGTGGATCTCAGCCCACAGTTTGGAAACCAGGACCCTAGAGGATACCAAAATCAGTAGAGACTGAAATCAATGGAAAAATAGTTTTGAAGACCTACTTCTAGGATTCTTGCACTTCCATTGTCATCCTAGAATGCATTTGTATAGTGGCAATGCCACATTCAGCCACTAGATGGGGTGAATAATTGCATCTAAGGGACTGTATGAAGGTAGGAAATGGGATTTTAGCCCTGGAACTCCTTATCAGTGGTTAGTCAAATCAGTGGATACCAAATCAGTGGATGACAAAGTCCCACTGTACAAAGTAATGTGTAAATTTTGTTTTGCTTTAATTTTGTTTTATTGTATTGTTTTAATATTGTTTTTAAATTGCTTTTTAATGTTAAATTTTATATTTTATTGTATTTTTATGTTGTAATGCCGCCTTGGGTGCCTTCGGGCAAAAAGGCGGGATAGAAATCCAATTAATAATAATAATAATAATAATAATAATAATAATAATAATAATAATAATAATAATAATAAATTGCCTAACCAATCAATGACTCACTCATTTCCAAATCTGGTTCTAGTTATGGAAGCAGGACTCCAGAGTCTCCAGCCAATACTTCTTCATCTGTTGACTCCAGCCAGGACAGAGCCAACATGGAGGAAATCCACATTTGTGTTACACATCCTGAACACATTGTGTTACACATCCACATTAGCCCTCTGAATATCAAATTGAGTCTCATCCTATCCCCTGTTGGTGCCCACAACACAGGGTCTCTGGAGCTGTCTCTGCTGATTCCTGCACAAAAATTGGGGACCAGGCTGGGCAGAAGGGTTAAGAAAAGAAAAGCTTTACTGCTCAGGCACTGCATGATTCCTGATGGGTTTCCCCTGATCTCCTCCAGCTCTTCTGCTGCTGGGGTTCCATCAGACCGAGGATGGGGGTCCCGGAGTGGGCCATTTCCACCAGGTGCCAGTCTGTAAATGGCCCAAAATGCATGCAAACGCATAAAACTTCAGACTGGCACTTGGTGGAAATGGCCCACTCCAGGTACTCCAAATTTCCCGGACTTTCTTTCCTGCATCAAGCAGACCCAGCTCTGAGAAAAACAGCTGTCATACCTGTGGTTGGACTGTGTCTGAGCTTGGGAATGGCGCAGTTTTAGTATAGGATTTTGCATGCATTTTGGCCCATTCTCAGAATGGCATCTTGTACATTAGCCACTTCGCGTACTCCGAATTTCCGGAACTTTTTTCCCGGCAATATGCACACCTAGTACTGTCAAATCCAGTTGAAAGCGCTTTCTTTGGAATTTTTTGGATTTGATATGCTAACTGCACCGACTGAGATCCCCCCAGGGCTAATGGCAGGGCTGGGATTCTTTTCAATCTACACATAATGAGCAGCATGGGTGCCAACTAGGGGGGCTCTGGGTTTTTCAGCCCCCCATGGTTTTTTTTCCATGGGGCAGAGCACCCACGTTCCAGCCAGCCCCCTCCGGCACCCAGCATCCCTCCCAATCAGTGGCCCCAGCACCCTTTCCTGAGGCCGGGGCACGTGATCACAACGGCGACCGCGCATCCCGGCTTCAGGAGAGGCAGCTGTCGGGCCGGCAGACCCCCTCCCGAGGCTGGGGCGCGTGATCAGGAGATGACAGGGGTGTGGCCACATCAGGGGGCATGGCTACATCAACATCGGGGGCGTGGCCATGGGCACCCTGATGGTAAAAGCAAGTCGGTGCCATTGATGAGCAGTTAATGTATAGTGAAATCTTTCTTTTCTTCATCACTGCATTATATTAATCTTTAGGGATAGAGTGCAGACGGGTAATAGCCAGAAGTTGAGCACAAAGTCCTGAGTGACTCCCATAGAGAGGGGGAAAGAGGAGGAGAAGCTTCCCTTGGGGAAATATTGTGCAAGCTGCAAAAGCACCAGTGGCAGCAGTGGGGGCAGCTCTGCCACCTCCAGGTTCTCAGCTGAAAGTCTTTTCCACAGAGGGCCACAGCAGAAGCAGTGGCATAGCTAAGGAGGTGCAGGGAGTAGTAATTGTACTGGGCTACAAGCTTTATGGGGGGCAACAAATCTTGACACTAGTGAAGCCTGACACTAGAGGCCAAAACTGTGAAAACCTTGGTATGTATGAATACTACCATCATGTTATATATCATTGGAAAGGTACTTTAATACTGAATGCCATGAAATGGACTGTGTTGGAATATCTGTATTCTAACAAGAGTTTTGGCCAATTAACCAGAAAACTTTGTTTTTGTTTACTTAACAGCCAGTGGTGGGGTTCAAGTAAATTAACAACCGGTTCTATGTCCTCCTTTCTTTGTACTGCTTCTTACTACAGCACTACTTTTTGTATATCAATAAATTAGCAACCGGTTCTGCAGAACTGGTGAGAATTGGCTTACAGCCCAAGCCAGGTAGCTACTGCTGCAGCCCATGGCTGCTAGGCAGCGGCGGAAGGGTCCGCGGGAGAAGAGGACGCTCGTCCCCTTTCCCCGCAGTAAGGGCACAAGGCAGGTGAGCAGTCTACTTGCCTCTGTGCCTGCTATTTCGCCAGTGCAGAGGCGAGGCTGTGGGGCCCTGCATGGATTGGCTGCGGGAGTCACCGCTGGTCCTACTCCTGCCCCTCCTCTCCCCCCTCCCTGGAACACCCTCCTACCCTGCCCAGAAAGCCCGCAACGCTGGCGACTGGTGGACTCAGTACTTGCCAGATAGCAAAGCTCCTTCCGGGCAGCACAGGGATGGCATTGCAATGGCGTCATCCCAGTGGTGGCAGTGATGGCATCCTGCCAGCACTGGAGGCGCTTTACGGTGCCCTGTGCAACAGGGACGCGAGCGGTACGAGTGCACCTCTTGCGTTAAGCCCGATAGGATCAGGCCCTTAATAAATTACATTTGATTTTGTTATGGGGGGGTGTCACCCCCGCCCCCGCCCAGCATTGACCCCAGAAGAGGAGTCGCCTACCAGGCAGGAGACTGGGGCCTTAAGGCTCCATGGCCAGGCTTGGGCAAGGTGCAGCCGGCCAGGGACCGCTCTCAGGGTAGGGGGAGGAACCTGCCAAGGCCAGGCTCAGTCTCATGAGAGCCTGGCCAGCCCACGATACAGGAAGGGGAAGAGTCCAGGGAGGCTGGGGAGAGGTTCATAGGAGTCTGGACAGCAGGGAGAGAGGTCGCTCTCTGCAGCCCTGCGGAGGTGGAGCGAGGAGAGGGATCCCGGGGGCTGGCCACCCTCCTCCCTTTGTCTGGACCTGTAAAGGAGCCTAGGAAGCTCCTTGCTGGGGGAAAGAGACCCCGGCCTTCCAAGAGGCATAGGGTGACCCTCCGTGGGGGGCACCCCTCGGGCTGACAACAAGGAGCTACCCTTGCTGGCGAGGGAGTGCATGCCAACCAGCCACTGGAGATCAGAGCACCCGGGGATCTGACCCCCAGCACCCAGCGGGCCGACGACCACCCGAGAGAGACCCTTGAGAGCTACATTGGGGAGACCAATTGTCCCAGAAGGGGTAAGCAACCCACCTGACGCGCCCCCAGACCGTGGCCGGGCGGGGGGAGGCAGCAGAAGATGAAGGCATTCGTGCTAGAGAGGGGGAAGCCCCATGGAGTCCCCATGAGGTAATGGGCCCCCATGAATGTGAAGACTCTAACGAAATTAAATAAGTTGCGGCAAAGCTATTGGTGTCCAGCCAATAGTGTGTCCCAGCGCTGAGAGGCCTCCCAGACCCATCATACACGTGTGCCCGCACACCCCGCCCCTGGTAGCCAAGACCACCCCCCTGCTCTGGCGATCACAGGGGGCTGCAAAATCTTCATTGCCCCAAGTAGCAGATGCCTTAGCTATGCCACTCAGTGAAGGACAGGATCCAGCAGCCCCAGAGGAGAAATGTGTGTATGTGTAATAAAAATGCTTTGCCAGGGCTGAGAGTGCCCAGAGCCACTCACTGGCTGCCAGTGGCTTCCTCTGCCCCAAAGTAAGCATGCAGAGACCCTCTGTTTGCACTGCTGCCTTTCCTGTCCTAAGTAAAGCTGCATTCTGTGGGATTGGGCAGGAGAGTTGGCACCCATGGAGGCAGTGGGGCTCTGTGCTTTCAGGAACTTGGCAACCAGTCAGTAAAAGACTTGTCAGACCCAGGGACATGTGTTCATTCTCTTCCACACCGATCCATGTGCCGCTTTGGGCCAAGTTGGGGAGTGCCAAGGCATCCTTACTGGTTGTGAGCCAGTGTGAACCAGACACAAGAAGGAACAGAATATGTAGATATAACCACATGCAAGCTACTATTTTCTTGACTCCAGACTTCCATCTGGAGTCTTATGGAGTCATCTTATGGAGAAACTATTTGTGCAGGCCATACAGACAGGAAGGTTGAGACAAAGTATGAGAAGCACCTTGGACATTTGAACTGTGCACTGATCGTATAAAATATAATTTTGTTTGGGGGAAGAACAGGTGGCTACTGGAGTCTCCCCAAAAGGCACACGTTGAAGCAAAATGGTTGTACTGCATACTTCTATTAGGAGAAATGACAGATGAGTTAAACAAGGTATAGTTTTCTTCCAGGACAGACTATTTGAAGCAATCAGCAGAGATCAGAAAATTAGCAGAGAGATCCGTCCCTTCAGAGTTCCTCTGGTGCTCCTATGTACCAGGGACTGTGAAAAAAGGGGGTGGGGAGAAAGGCAGTGTTAGTCAAGTGTATGCAAATGCACTTTTTAAAATACTTTTTTACTCAGTGGGTAATTAATCTGTGATGATGGTATCTGGCCTAGAAGCCTTTAAAAGGGGACTGGACAGATTTCCTCCAGAAGTCCATCACAGGCTATAAGCCATGATGGTTAGTGCAACCTCCTTATTTTAGAGGTAGGCTACCTTGGAGTGCCGGATGCAGGGGAGTGGAAAAGGGAGTAGGGGAGTAGCAAGTATCTAGTTGTCTCGTGTGCTCCCTGAGGCACCTGGTGGGCCACTTACCGTGAGATGCAGGAAGCTGGACTAGATGGGCCTTTGGCCTGATCCAGTGGGGCTCTTCTTATGTTTTTTAAATGGAGAAAACGTGATATTTGAAATGAGGCCTGATTCTGAATTGGAAACCAGATGAACTAGATCAGGAGTTGGCAACCTTTTTGCTAAAAGCCAATGGAAGTTTGGCAATGAAGTCATCAGATTGCCACAAAACTCCGTAGTTTAGGACCCCAATGGGGTCACAAAACCTCATTTGTGGGGTTGCGGCAACTTGCGCAGGTAAAGGGGGAACCATCTGATGTACCAGCAGATTGTGTCCCTGTTCTGCTTAGCAATTGTGCTAACATAGTTTTCACTAGCTCCAGGTTTCACGGTAACCTTTTCTGCACTAAGAAGAATATTTGGTTACAGTGGACAATGTTTCTTCTGGCTCAGAGTATTGCAAGAATGCAGCTTGCAGGCACCACGTTTAGCACTTTGTATCCTTGAGTCTCCGAACTGCTCACCAACATAAACACCAACATAAACACCTGCTCACCTGTAGCGCCCGTGCAACACCTCCCTTGCATCGGCCGAAGCCAGTCGGCGCAAGGGAGGCGCGCTGACAGCGCGCCCCGGGGATTGGAGGGAGGGAGCCGAGAGTGGGACTTGAGCGGGACATGGGCGGGCTCTTTAGCAGGCGGAGATCGGAGGAGCGCATAAAGGAGGCTCCAGCCACCCCTACCCAGCATCGGATATGGCGCTGGCCGGCCAGCCTTGCCATTCCGGCACTGGGTTGGATTGCGCCCTGAGTGCTGTTGGATGTCACCTGTAATCTTCTGGTTCTTTCATCAGATAGGCAATCCTTAATTACTCTTCTTGGGAAGTTTCTTGCTCCCAATCTGCCTGATTCTTTGTCTCCTCATTATGCAGATGTTCCAATCCAGCTGCCTGGGATTTTTGTTCATCATGCAAAAGCTACCTGGGAACTGGGGAAGGGGAATTTCTGGGAACCTCTGGCTTTTGTGATATTGCTATCTTTCATGATAATAATGATGACAAATTATGCTCCTTTCCCACCTTATCTCAAGGATGTGTAGTTGATTTAGGGCACAATCCTAGACTGGAGTTAGGTCGGCACAGTTAGGCCAGCAAAGTTTGGCTGGTATTAGGGCCACTGTAAAGCACATTTGGAAGGGAGGATGGCGCACGTTCCAGACTGGTCCAAACATACTAACTTGTCCCTTGTGCCAGCCAAACTTGGCTGGCCTAACTGTGCTGGCCTAACTCCAGTTTAGGATTGCACCCTAAATTCACTCTATTTTTGTGTATATTTATTTGCATTATTCCTCTCTTCTTCCAAGGCCTGGAATGGTTCCCAAATAGTTCTCCAAAATGTAGGATGCAGTTCATGTCCTTTTGGCATCTCTGCATCAGCACTGGAAAACTGGATAGGGTTTGGCCCAAAGCCTACAATAAATTTTATGCTACTGACCATGAACCAAGGACCCCACACTTTTTTTTAAAATTGCGCCTCACAGCCCCTAAGGTCAGCCCTGCAGGTTAGCATAAAAATAGGCTTTATTATTATTATTATTATTATTATTATTATTATTATTGCCTACCCAATTTTCCCTAAGGTGAGTTTAACCAGGATGGCCACAGCTGGCAGGTATAGTGCAGGACAGGAATGGATGTAGTGATGCACCATCTACACGTAGGTAAGGGAGAGTCAGAATGAGAACCAGAATCAGTCTCAAGAGGATGTCTGGCTGGGGGACGTAGGCAGGATGATCCATGGGCTTGGATGGCAATGTCTATCTCAAAGGCTGCCTGGCATGAGACAAGTGGAACCATTTAGCCTCCTTTACAGTCTTTCCAGGGGTTGACATTGAGAGCGCAATCCTAACCTGCAGTGAGGCTAGCACAGTCAGGCCAGCACAAGGGCCACCACAAAGTGCCTTTGGACCACCCTTGGAGTCAGCGAGGAGGGCGCACATCTGTGTGCTGGCCTCTCAGACTCCGAGAGTGGCCCAAACATACCTTACCATGTCCCTCGTGCCAACCAAATTTTGCTGGCCTAACTGTGCCAGCCTAACTCCAGGTGAGGATTGCGCCCTGAAAAGCTGGTCCAACAGCCCCTGGGGGAAAACGTTGTGTGCGTGTTCTGGAATCCTGCTGGCTGAGAAAGGCGCACATCCATTCTCCTCGTTTCCCCTCCTGGGCTGCTGGGACCTGCCATCCCATTGCAACCCCACGCATGCAGCCAAGATGTTCTGCCAGAGTGTCCAGAGCCACCCCTTGGCTGGCCAGGTCTTCCTGTGCCCCACAGTAAGCCTGCAGGATTCCCTGGGGGGTAAGGGAAGAGGAGAAAGGGGCAATGCGGAGTATTCAAATTTCTCTGTCTGCACTGCTGCCTTTCCTGTCCAAGGCAAAGTGGAATTCTTTGGTGTCAGGTGGGAGAATTGGCTCCAGTGGAGAATGGGGGCTTTCAGAAATGTGGCAATCGATCAGTAGAAGACTTGCCAAGACTTAGGGATTTAGGTACATTCACTTGGCACAGAGAGCTGTTGCTGAGCCTCTCTGCACCGACTGGGGGATGCCTGTGCATCCCCGTTGGTCTCACTGGTCAAGAACCAAAGTGTGAACCAAACACAAGAGGAAAGAGACAAGCAGGGCCTGACTCTGTGGGCATCACCATGTGCCAAGCAGGACCTCATGCAAGCTACGTTTTTCTTGACTCTAGGCTGCCGGCTGTCCTACGGAGATAGTAATCAATCATGCGGGCCATATAGATAAGATGGTTGAGACAAGATAGGAGAAACACCTTGGATAGTTGAATTGCATTATATAAGTACACTCATCAAACACAAACACTGCTAGTTGGCTTGGGGGAATAACAGGGGTCTACTTGAGTAAATATACGCACTGAAGCAAAATGGTAGTATTTCATACTTCTATTAGGAGAAACAACAGATAAATTAACAAGGTACAGTTTCCTTCTACGACTGTATTGAAGAGAGTATTGAAGAGATTAGCAGAGACCAGCAAACTAGCAGAGATTCACTCCTCCCGGAAACATGACACCAACATCTTGAACATGGCGATTTTCAGAGATCCTTTGGTGGTCCAGGTTTACACATCAGACTGTGGAAATAAAGGATGGGGAGAGCGGCAGCGTTAGTCAAGTGCATGTAAATGGAGAAAATGTGGCATTTGAAATGAGATCTGATTCTCAATTTGAACCCAGGTGAACGGTCAGCAACATTTTTGGTAAAAGGGGCCGGAATCAGGTCACCGCTGAACTTCCAGGTTGCCAAGCACCTGAAGGGGGCTGTGTAGAGCTCTGCTTGGGAGGCAAAGCCACTTGGCCAGTTTGCCGCATGCCTGATGGGGAATGGCGAAACTACCAGCCCAGGCTCGCGGAATCCCTGTTATGTGCCACACAGGGCAGCTCCACCGTTCCCCACCCTGTGAACAGCAAAGGCGAACGAATCCTTCACCTCCCAAGCTGAGCTCTGTGCAGTCAGTATGACTCTGGCTGGCAGCACTGGGGTAGCTAATGAAAGTGTAGTGAAAGTGAGGGGGCAATATGATGCCCCGGAAGTGATGTCACAGCAGGAAGTGGCATCACAGTGGTATTGTCATATACTTTTTTGGCCATATTCTTTTTTTGATAGAACGAAGATGGTAAGCTCCAATTTGTATCATTGCATTCTGCATTAAATTCCACATCAAAAGGTATACGATACTGTACAGCATGATGGTATTATTCATACATACCAGGGTTTTCACAATTGTGGCCACTAGTGTCAAGTCCAATGTGTTGCCCCTCTCAGACTTGTTGCCCTGGGCATTTACACCCTCCTGCACTTCTTCTTCTGCCTCTGGCTGGCAGTCCAGGTCTTGATTTCAGGCTGTAATTTTCCACCCCCTGAACTAGAGGAACCATCAGGGTGGCTCCACACGTGAGGCCTGGTGGGCATGCATCCCTGTCTGCACAAGGGTCCACATCTGCCCCTGCCCAGCCTCTGGGGGCCTGCCACTGCCACCACTTCCCACCAGCATCAGGCAAGCCAGGCCCATGCAGAGGGTCAACAGGTGACTGTGGACAAGCAGAGCTGCCTGCTTCTTTCAGCGTCTGTGTACTCCTCCTATCCTGGACGTCCTGTCCCCTGATGATGTGAAACAGCACAGGAAAGAAAGACGGTGGCCCTCTATTACCACCTGCTCCAATGCTCTCAGGAAGCCTCCTCACTGCTCATGGGACAGTGTGGCGCAGCAATCAAGGTGGATTATTTTTTCCCCCGCACCAGTTTTATGAATCCTGCTACTGCTGCTTCCGACCACCACCTATTGAGCTAGTCAGGGGCCCAAAACTCAAGGAGGAGGTTCAGCAGAATCATCTCTTGCACTACACGAACACATTAGGGCATAAGCCACAGCCACCCTCACTGCACACATGAACAGTGTCCTTCCCCGCTGAACTCCATCCCCGCTCTCACTCTGGACAATGCACGTGCTCCTGGTTGGGGCTTCAAGGGCATTTCTCCAGTGTTTCAGCACCGCCTTGAGGAAATGGGAAGCAAACTGGGTATATTCCCTTCATGTTTGCATTAGAGAGTTCTTCACACGTTAGTCTGTATACAGTCCTTGTCCAGGTATCTGTACACATACCCAGTTTTGAGACGCCTTTGTACATTAGTCCCTCAAAGTGCACCTTCATGTGGAAAAAAAGGGAGCGCCTTCCGCTCTGGCCCAGTGTCGTGTGCCGCAGGGAGCTAGGCCTGGGCCTGACCCAAAGTTGGCAGTTGCAGGCCCAGCCCCCTTCCTCTCTCTGCAGCTGGAGGGAAACAAGCTCAGCCAGCCTGGATGTGCGTTTGGCACTCGGTGGCCAGGAGAGCCAAGTAGCGATGGGAGAGCGCAGCGCCTTGCTGGCCAAGGTCGGTGCTCTCAGCACATCCACAGCTTTGATCCTCTGGCTGGGAGCGGGAAGGAGCAGGGGATTAGCTGCCTGAAAGGGGGTGGCGGAGGGGTTTGAAAAGCTAGAACTGAGAGGTGTGAGGCAGTCAGCAAGAGGCCATCCTGGGCACCTGGCCGCTCAGGTATCCAGCTGGCTAAGGAGCCGAGGTGAGAGATCGGACAAGGAGAGTCAGGCAGTTAACATTTGCATTGGGCTTGAGACGTACTGCCAAGCTGTGGATGTCTGAGGCCTTTTGATCCTTTGTAGTGTAACCAGTAGTTTTAATAAATCTTGATCATTTTCACAACCTGACGTGCCATTTCTTCTGGGAACTGAAGTCAGCTATTCCAGAATTACCTCTGAGGACTTAGCTACCAAGGAACTGAATTGGGCACAGGTAAAGTCTCCTGGATCACTGGGGGTTTGCTAGTGGTCAGGAGGGTGTGGGCCTCACCAGTCAGGGTCTCTGGGGGTCTGCGGGATTGGCCAGACCCCGGGGATTATGATACCCGCCCATCCAAAACACTACTCTGGATCCACATTATGACAGAACCTCCGTCTCTGGTTCATGCCAGTTCAGACATTCTGGCCCCAAACATTCATGGGGGGTGGGCAGACATGTGCTATCTGAGTGCGGCTGAAGCAAAGTGCTCCCATGTGGCCTCATCCAATGGGCTACCATGATGGAATATCATCATCCAAACCACTGATGTTGGCGGCAAAAGCTTGCCACTGGCGCTGGGCCAGATAGGATCAGGCCCTATGATTCCACAGTCCTGCTTCAATTTTCCTTCCCCATAAGGGCACCAGCATCCAGACATCAGGAGAAAGAATCACCCACCAACTATGCCACAGCTCAGCAAGAGAGTGCAAGCTTGCATGGAGAAGAATGTGGGCTCAATCAGCATCTCTAGGGAAGGTAGAAGCAGAACGTTCTTCTGCTTGAGCAAGGCAGACCAAGAGCTGACTTAGGAGAAGGCAGTTTCATATGTTTTGGGCTGGGATCCATCATCAGCTGTTTCTGTGGAGGAGTTCACTTACTTTTCAACTTCTGCAACAAGGATAAAGGAGGCTGCATTTTCCAATTCTCGCTGCTCCACGGGGACATAGTGCAAAAGCACACCGACCACCCATGTTGGCACATTGAGTGTCTCCTGCAGGAAGAACAGTGTTAATGTGTGTTCATGACAGCCAAAAGCAATTCATCCCGAGGGTTGTTCATACTTCAGACTGTACCCAGGTACATCTGTGCACACTGAGGGCACAATTCTAACCTGGAGTTAGGCCAGCTCAGTTAGGCCAGCAAAGTTTGGCTGGCACAAGGGACACCATAAAGTAGGTTTGGACCACTCTCGGAATCAGAGGCCACACACAGACGTGCACCATCCTCCCTGACTCCGAGAGTGGTCCAAATGCACTTTATGGTGGCCCTTGTGCCAGCCAAACTTCATTGGCCAAACTGTGCCGGCCTAACTCCAGGTTAGGATTGCGCCCTCAGTATTAGTTTGTAGCTGGATACAGCAATTCATAGGATTCAAGCACAACCTTGTTTCTCGTCTACATTTTAACCAGAGAGGGTGGGGGATCTGCCTCTCAGCTCTTTATATTCACGGACAAATCCAGTGGGCCCCCTCACCATCTGAACTTGTGTTCCAGTGGTGCAGCATGCTCTACAGCAGTCGAAAAATGGACTGGCCATGCAGCCAGCCTGCTGTCACAAGGGACAAGGGACCTCATGCCAGCAGCCTCCAGTAAGTTGACATGGGCAGTGGGCATTGCTGGGTGGGAGCGGCGTGGAGACCAGGGCAGGGTGGGGTCTGTGTCAAGGCGGGGAAGGGGCAGCTGATACCTTCTCCCTGCCCTTGGCCCCGGCCCCTCTTCCCAGGCATACTCAAACTAGCATCAGAACAATGGCTGGCTCAAGTCTGACTAGACCCATTGCAGCAGCAGAGGCTTACCCCCTGTAAGAGAGCCATGTTCCTCTGCCTGGAGGACTGCTCCCCCATGGGATGCAGTGTGTGGTCTGATGGCACGGCTGCATTGGTGGTGGTGTCAATGGCTTTAGCTGGGATTGGGCTGCAGGTCTTCTTGACCGATCCAGCAAGGACTGCAAGTCACTCCTATAAGCCTCCTTCTGCCTGGCAGTTTACCCTTTATGGGGGTGAAGGACTAGTCAGCTGGACAGGCAGGAGTAAATTCTTCCCCACAAGTCTGTGTCAGTGGGATCAACATGGCCCTTTAGTCCCTTCCTCTTCCTTCATCATTACATCCCCAAAGCACAAGAGCTCCTTCTTGACTCAAGCAACCCTTCCCTTTTCTCCATGCTTATCTCTTATCTGGATTTCTCTCCTCCTCCTCCTCCTCCAGCTTGATTGCTTGTTATACCCAGAACATTTTCCTCTGACTGCAAAATTATCTCCTCTATAAATCATGCACTCTTTTCAGTTTGATTCAGGCACTGAGGGCGCAATACAAGTACACCCTTGGGCTGACGCAAGCTGCTTGCACCAGCCTTGCGGTGTCGCAAAAGTGCTGCAAAGCACTCTTGTGCCAGTGCTTCTGGCCCAGGGCTGACACAGGCAGCTGCATCAGCCAGAAGCACCATCACAGCATCCAGGTAGGTTGGTCCCATGTTGGACGTGTTTGGCCAGCGCGGGGCCATATCTGGGTGGGGGCAAGGCAGGAGAGAGGGAGGAAGAGAGCAGTGGGAGGGTGTTCCAGCAGATGTGTTGGCCTGGGAAAGGGGGATGGAGTTCCAAAGCCTGGTCCTGATTAGGACTGCTGCAGGAGGCTTGGACTTGCAATTTTGTGGGTGCAGATTTGATCAGCCCTATTGGGTTGCATGCACCTTACTGCAGGGCAAGGGGACGTTCATCCCTTTGAACCAAACTAAGCTGCTGCTGTCTCCTAACTTAGCCTGCCTGCACCTACCCAAGTAAGGATTGCACCCTGACTCTTTTTTTCTCTAGTGCCAGGTTAGGAGGTGGGTGCCCCATAATCAACCATTGAAGTCCCCCTTATGCGTGTATCTTGGGAAAGATGTGCATCACTAGAACATGTGTCCTGTAGCACTTGTGATAAATGTGCTGCAATTGAACTCAGCTCTCAAAGGTATCTGGAAGATGGGGATTTCAGGTGCCAGAGCTGGGGAGGCAAGAGTAGAAGCACTGGAGGCTGGGTTGCCTTAGGCACTTTTCCTCTGGCTCGGAGTACTTGCAGGCTCCAGACCCAGCATCTTGTATCCTTGGTTCTCAGAACCACCCACCACCATAACAGAAGAGCCAAATGCTTTCCACCAACTTACCCTAACCCTTCACAGTCTCACCTGACAAAGCCTGGGCTTGACTGTTAGGCACAGCTGCCAAAGCCTCTTGATTCATCTCACCTGGATCCAATCCTGCATGCTGAGCCTCTACTATGAAAAAGAAGGCAACTATAGAGAGAAACGTGAGGAACCGCATGGTTGTAGGTTTGTCAGCATCACTGGAAAGAGTCACCATGTTCAAGAGGCAAGAATGATGCTTTGGAGCAAAGCCTTGAGACTTATATAGAGAGGGTAATTACCTGGAAGGAAGCGAAGGTTGCTTACCCCCAAGCCAGGCTTAATTGCTCGTGAATGTGTACCCTTTCCAGGTGTTCTAGCCAAATCTAACTGGCCAAATCTAACAAGGCACTAAGGAATAACTTTCTTAGAAACAAAGAGCTGTCACACCAGGCACTGAATGGCAATCTCTGTGTTTACCCTGCTCTTATTCCTAACAACTTGTTCTGAGAAAGTTGCTTGTTCATCATTTGTATGTCTTTGTTTCCTCAGATGGCACATTCTAGCTACAATTGCTTATTATGGGGTGGTGGTGTCAGTTTCCTGGAGCAGGAGTGTGAAAGACTGGGCACTTTCGAAATGGCTTTAGGAGACTCTCCTGATGTTTCTGGATCTCATGATGGTGGCGATGATAATGACGATGATTAATTAATGGCACAATCCTAACTTTGGTTGATGTGGGTGCAGCGACGGCTGCGTGGAACTAGAGTGTTGCAAACATGCTGTAAAAAAATGATGTGACACCTTTTGAATAAGTAGAATTGGAGGGAAGGCCTGAGCCATACCCAGGTATGCCTGGGTAGCCATGCTTGCTACTGGGCAGCGCAGGAGCTGGGTGAGGGCAAGAAGAGGGTGGGGAGGAGATGTAGTTGATGAGGGAGGGTGGAGATGGGTGGATTGGGCCCAGGACAGGGCAGGATCAGCAGTGTTACAAGTATCCCCTTACTCTGAAGTGCCTGAGCAGCCCTATTGCACCAGGGCTGCTTAGGATTGGGCTGCCCACTTCTTTCCCATCCTATCCCACAGACGTGTAGTTTATTGAATTCACTCTATTTTTGTGTGTGTATATATTTGCAATATTCCACTTTTCTTCCAAAGCTTGGAATGGTTCACCTACAGTTCTTCAACCTTCTATCTAGCCTAGTCCTGCATCCAGTAATAGCCAGTGAGGTGCTTCAAAGAAACCCACAAGGAGGGCATGGAGGCAACCAGAGTGTTATACTCAGGGATAGACTTCATCTGAATAGGGAGGCTCCATTTCTTACTGATTGAATTTCCAGTTTTCAGACTGAAAAACTTTATTCACAGGGTGCAATCCTAACCTAGAGTTAGGTTGGCACAGTTAGGCCAGCAATGTTTGGCTGGCACAAGGGCCACTGTAAAGTATGTTTGGACCACTCTTGGAGACCAGCACACAGACAAGAGCCATCCTCCCTGATTCAGAGAGTGGTCCAAACATGCTTTATGGTGGCCCTTGTGCCAACGAAATTTTGCAGGCTCAACTGCACCCAAATGCCGGCACTGCTGCTTGCGCCAGTCCAGCGCCAGACTCACTAGCACAGATGTGCCTGATGGCACATTGGCAACAGTGCTGGATCGGTGCAAGAGTGCAGCATTGGCGCAGCGCCAGTATAGGATTGCACTCTCAAAGGCTTTGTTGAGAACAAAGTTGGAAATTCTGCCTTCCCTGCCTCCTTGCAGTTTCCTAGCTACTCACATTCAAAACAAAAACCAGCAGCAACAGAGAGTTGTGAGAGGTGGTGGAAGGGGGATATAATAAAAAATGTGTGTGATTTGCATGCGGCGACCAGAACTGGACACAATATTCCAGGTGCGGCCTTACAATGGCATGATAATATATTGGCTGTTTTATTCTCAACCCCTTTTTTAATGACCCCAAGCACGGAATTGGTCTTCTTAATTGCTGACGCACACTGGGTCGACACTTGCATTGAATTGTCTACCAGCACCCCGAGATCTCTCTCCTGAGCTGTCACAGACAGCTCAGAACCCATTAGCCTAGAGGTAAAGTTTTGGGTTTTTGCCCCAACGTGCATCACTTTACATTTGTCTATGTTGAAACGCATCTGCCATTTGGCTGCCCATTCCCCCAACTTGGAGAGATCCTTCTGGAGCTCTTCACAATCCTTTCTGTTTTTTACCACCCGGAAAAGTTTTGTGTCATCTGCAAACTTGGCCACCTCGCTGCTTATCCCTGTCTCCAGGTCATTTATGCATAGGATTGTACTATAATACTAGTACTATCATTTAGGGAGCAACCCTAACCTGCACTGGAACAGGCAGACTGGCAGGCCTGCTCAGTATCCAACGCCGGTTAGGAGCAGGCTGGAGCCTTCACAGGGCAAGGGCACATTCGTTCCCTTACCCCTAGGTAAGCGGCAGCCGCCCCGATGGGCCTGCTCAATAGCAGGGGCAAGTCCAAGCATGCCGCACAGTCTGAATCTGGGCTGTGTGGCCAGGGGGCAGGGATTTGGATGCAGAGTAATGGCTGTATCCAAACTGCACCCTCCCCTCTCCAGGCTGCTGGAATGCCCACCCTTGCCCTGTTCTGCCCTTGCCTTTCTGGCCACCTAGAAAAGCCCCTGTGCTTGCTGAACCCAGGGTGGCTTATCAGTGGCTGGGTCAACACAGTGCACTTTGCATTGTTGCGCATGTGCTTTATGGCACCTGTGTGACAGCGCTTGGCGGACGCAAACGGCTTGTGTTGACCAAAGGGGGTGTTGGATTGTCCTGTTAGGCTTCCTTTTTCATTTTTTCAAAATAGGCAACATATACATTCTTATATTGTAATACAATCATGATATAATACCTTCATATTTTGTTTGCCTGTTCCCTGGAGGGCTCAGTCATACGTTGTGTCCTCCGTTGACTCACTGTGTATTACAGAGACGCTTTCAGGGCTAACAGGGCTGGCT
>JAJKFI010016657.1:0-10844 GCA_029204185.1 Lerista edwardsae | reverse complement strand
AGTTAAATTACTTAACTGGTTTAGCTTTCTGTGGTTTAGTTTCTGCCGCTTTTCTTCTACCCCTCATAGGTTCTCCAGGTAATAGGCTTATCTTTGCTTACCATGTTTGTGCAATAAGCAAGTTGCAGAGTGAAATGGCCCTACCTTAAAGACGCTTAAATTGCTGCCTCAATGCATGCCATCCTCTGTGCCATCACAATCCATCTTACCTTTCAGCTTCAAGTGTGTGGTGCTGATGAATCCTCAGTAGGGCCAGCCAGCAGCCAATCAGCAAGCAACCTATTTGATGTGCTGTGTGGACTGGACAAAGGAAGTGAGTGAGCCAATTGGGGGAAGCAGTAAAAGGCTATGGGAGGCACAGGTGTGCAGGATTTGAGAGAGACAGGCACTTAGACAAGGAGGAGGGGTAGCCTCAAATTCCAAAGGAGACTCAGAAGGTACGTAAGAACTCAGTGCATAATGGGAGGAGCACATCTTGTTTAGCCCCAGCCCCAGCCCTACCCCTGTGCTAAAGTGGGTTATCCTTACTTGGGAAGATTTGTTTCAACAACCTCTGTGTATCACTCAAATGTTCAGTTTGGGAACTTACAGCCAACACAGGAACACTGCATCCAACACAGGCTGGGAGGCCACTGAAGCTCACCTTGGGGTAAGGGGATATTTTCCCTTTACCCTGAGGTAAGCCTCAGCTAGCCCTGTGGGGCTACTCAGATCTGCACCAGCGAAATCACTGGTGCAAATCTGAATGGCCCAGATTGGGTTTGACCAGCCCAGAGATGGGGGATTGCCCTTCACCCCCTTCCTGGGCTGGCCCACCAATGAAGCAGCCCACTCTCCACCTTTCCCCATCCCGTTCTGCCTCCCTCTCACCTTCCCCCCACCCTTCCCATGCCCCTGCACCAGTGAAACATGACTGCTGTGGGGCTGGCTTATATGGCATCTGTGGGTCAGCATGACTCCCCACTCCGGCCCAGTGCCTTCTTCTGTGGTGCAGATGTGCCTTATGGCACATTCGCAACAACACTGGGTGGCTGTAAGGGACTTACAGCAGCTCAGCACCACTGCAGGATTGCGCCCTTAATTTGTTTCTCTTGTGTCCTATTTGCAACTATCCATTTTATCTGAGAGCTCTGAAACATTATTTAAAAACTGTTGGGCACTCCTCTCATTTAAAGATGCTTCTGCTATTCCCAATGAAATCCCTTTTATTGGCTTTGTAACTCTCCCAGTTCTGGAATTGTCTGCCTTCACCTTGTCCTGGGCTGGACAGAAGCACCCACACAACTGCAACCGTCAACTGCAGACAGCAGGAGCTGTAAACTGGCTATTATAAGAAGATAAGAAGAGCCCCACTGGATCAGGCCAAAGGCCCATCTAGTCCTGTATCTCACAATGGCCCACCAGATGCCTCCAGGAGCACACGAGACAACAAGATGCCCGCATCCTATTGCCACTCTCCTGCACCTGGCATTCTACAGTAGCCTACTTCTAATGTAAAGAGGTCGCACAACCCATCATGGCCTATAGCCCATAGGTTGTTTGCTTAGCAGCAACCAAACACTTATGCTTCTCACAGCTCTTTTGTGGGTTGAGGGGGCCATTGGTGCTGCCACAAGAGCCTTGTGTGGCGCAGAGTACAGGCTGCAGTACTGTAGTCAAAAGCTCTCCCCACGACCTGAGTTCGATCCTGGTGGAAGTTGAGTCCTGAGGTGGCTGGTTCAAGGTTGCCTCAGCCTTCCATCCTTCCGAGATCGGTACCCATCTCCCTTTACCCCCTTGCAGGGGGTAAGGATGCCTGGGGAAGGCAATGGCAAACCACCCCATACAACTAAACCTGCCAAGTAAGTGTACCAATGTGACATCACCCCCATGAGTCAGTAATGACTTGATGCTTTGCTTTTACTTTATAGGTGCCACCAAAGTCTGGAATAAGCAGCAATGCAGAGATTACAAGATGAATTGGTCCCTTGCTGCATAACCTTCATATTCCTTTCCTTTTGTCTTTCAAGCCATGGCCCCCAAGCCAGAGGTCCAGGAAAAAGGCAGGAAACGTGGCAAAGTGAGGGCCACCATAGCACAGGTAGCTACAGCTGTTACGAGTGCTCCTCCACTCCTTCTTTGGATAGTTATCATTGCCATTGCACTCCCGACTTGGATAGCCCTCATCGCAACAGCCAAACGCTGTAAGTTCCTCTCTATCTAGTAATGTAGTTGAATAAGCTGCACTGCCTGTTTTCTCCTGCTGTATATGGGTGTCTGGTACTAGCTGAATTACAACCTGGAATGATGGAATTACATTGCTGAACTACAATCCTGGAATTTGTCTGTTGTGACAATGATCTCAGAGATCAGAATGCGTATTGTGCAACAAACGTTTGTTTGTTTGGGCACGCTACTACATGGGAGAGGGTAGTTATGTTAAAAATCACAGAACTTGGAAAAAGCAAGGGTTATATGTGCAAGAGGTCCCTCATCTGTAGGAATCCCTCATATAGGATAAGTCCACCTAAATATGTGCAAGTGTGTGTTCCAATGAGTTTGCAGGGACACTGATAAGCAATGGTGTCATCTAAATGATTTAAGAACAGGAACTCACTTTTGATTGGCACGTGTCAGGACCCGCCCACTGGAAGTGATGTCATAAGCCAGAGGCTGGCGGAGCGCAGGTCTACCCGCAGCTGGTTCCTATGGGTAGACCTGGGCTCCGGGGGCGAGTGGGACGAGTGGGCAGAGCCAGCCAGTTCTGTACAGAGCCTGGCACCTACAGAACAGAAAGCGAAGAATTCTCACCACCCCAATTGCAGCTCCAATAGCGATGGGGACAGTCTCCCAAAGAAACCTCACACCCAGAGCGCCAGTGAAACGCTCTGGACTGGAGAGACAGCGGCGAAAGCCTTTCCTTGGTCTTTGCGGCTAGGCGAGGTGGAGTTATTCAAAATTGCCAGGGAAGTTGAAAATTGGCACAGGGGCAGCAGTCTCGAAGCCGAGGCTGGCTGAGCAGAATGAGGCAGGAACCTGGGGAAGGGGCTGAGGGGCGGCACCACTCCGGACGGCACCCTTGGGCGCTTCCCCACACCAAAGCCCGCTTATGCCGGGCAGGTCAGGAGGGCAGCTTCAAAAAGTCCCAGCTCCCCTCCGTCCCCTCCAGGGCCCCCCTTGATTCGCCACTGCTCCCCCAGGACGCCCCTTCTCCCCAGTGGGCTGCAGACTCACCAGAGTGGCTGCTGACTCCACGTGTGTGGCTGGAGGGAGCGAGGAAGGGGGCTGTGCAGGACGGGACTTCCCCACTGCAGCCCTTCCCCCTTCACCCCCCTGGGGTGGTGGTGGAACACAGCTGCCTGCGGGTGTGATGAGGAGCCCGGCCAACCCCGCCCCCAAGATCTTGGGCAGGAATCAAGGCCAGAAGGAGCGTGGCAGCCCTGGCCAATGGTGGGGCTCATACGGAGCCTGGCAGTTGCTGGGACAGGAGGCTCCTCTCCTGGTGAGTACACTGCAAGGAGAGCAGCCCACAGAGGTGGAAGTGTCCCACCTCCTCTACCCTTACCTGAACCCGAAGAGGTGTGAGCAACCCTGATCCTGGGAAAGCATTTCCTGCTGGGACTCACCTGGGGATACTCCCAGCCAGACATGTCCTGTAGCAGGTATGCGGGGGTATGTGCGTACCCGTTCCTAGGATTAGGGCTGGCCCCGCCCATTCGCCCGCCTACTCGTCGACTCCGTTGGCGCTCCACCCCGCCCCCTGCAATGTTTGAATTGCCTGCACATTTGAGTTGCCTGCATGTTCTCAGAGCCAGGCAGGCAGGCAGGCAGCAGAGCGAGGGAGACCGATGATGACAGCAGCAGCGTGAGCAGGTAGGCTGCCTGGGGCTCCCGCCCGAGAGCCTACCGAGGCGGTTCCTGGGGGCGGTTCCTGGGTTCCGGCTATGACATCACTTCCGGTGGGCAGGCCCCGACACAAGTGCCAATCAAAAGTGAGTACCTGTTGCTAAATCATTTAGATGCCATTACTGCTCCCAGCCCAGTCCTCTGTGAGAAGGCAGAGGCACCAGCCTCAAGGGGGTCATCACAAGGAAGGCTTGGGACTCTGGGCCTACCCAATACTCACATCTTGAGCTTCACGCTGGATCTGCCCTGACTCACATGCAGCCAGTACCTCAGGGGGAGCCCACGGGAAGGGGCTGCCTTGGACAAGGGACCCCTGGCCTAGGGGGGAAAAGAGGAGGATTGCCTGGGATGAGGGGAGGTAGCAGAAATGTGTTGTAAGAAATAGGGGCCTGTGGAACACATAGCCCCATGAATATGAAGCCCCTAACCCAAATAAACTGGCTGTGCAGAACCCTCACATCTAAGCCCTTTTCTGAGTGATGCAAGGAAGCCATTCAAGTTTGGGTAAGCCACTGGACTGAGACATCCTGGAGGGTGGGTGGGGGTCCTGAGCTGGTATGGATGTGACCGGATCCAGTGGAACACGACTTGCCCCCCCTTTCCCTCTTCCCACATCAGAAGGTGGAGGGAGGAACTTCCAAATCACTCTGCATTCCTCCAAGGAATGATCCCTTCCTCCTAGGTCCCTGCAATAATGCAGTGGTAGCTGCCTAGCTTGATCATATTAGCTAATAAAAAAATAGGTCCCTGAGTGACACTATATGAATAGATTTCTAGGCTGTTGCAATTTGCACAGCAGGTACCTATGGGACAGATCACCTCCTTTTGGACTCTCGTATAGGCAAGGGATCTGGTCTATGCCCCACAAGGCTCACTGGCACAGCTCGTGTACATGGGAAGGGCAAGTCTTCCGTTACTAATGGCCCAATCTTATGAGCTGTTGCTGGCAGTGGAATGCACTTTCCAGCTGTCCCAAAACATGCTCAGGAAGCCTGCAGAGCCTTGGCAGAGGCCCAGCGGGTGGCAGGGGGCCTGCTAATGGAGGTGAGTTAGCAGGGTGGGCATAATGCGGGTGGGCATATTGGGGAAGAATATAGAAGGCCGCAGGTATGTCAGAGGTGGGAGGACGTGGCACCCGCAGCTGGTGATTTGCACCAGGTGTTGTCTCCTTCAGTGCCAGCCGACACACCCCCTTTGTCTCCTTCGGCTTGCACCTAGATCTGGTGCAGATCCAAGGAGTCCCATTGGTAGTTGCGGGGCTAATGGAGGGGTAAGGAAAATGTTTTCCCTTTCCCCGCCCACACCTTCCAATTGACCCCTCCCCCCCAGCATGCAGCTCAGCCTGTTTTGGCACAGCTGCATGCTATGATGGGGAAAACCATAAGATTGGTCTATTAAATTGCAATGTATATACACTTACCTGGGAATAAGTTTCATTAAACATTATGGAACTTACTTCTGCATAGACAGGCACAGGCTTGCAGTGTTTCTAGGAGCCCAGTCCTATTCCCCCCCGCAGTGGATATAGCATTGCCAAAATGGGTACCGCTGCATCCTGTAGCGGGGGCAGTTGTGGACGTCTCTTTTGGGTAAGGGAACAAGTCTCTGATGTACAGGGGAGGGGGTCTACTCAAACCTACACAACATACTTGGCACAGGTCTGCATGGACCTGTGCCATGGGATCAGGTTCAGGCAGGGAGTTAGGATTTGGGGGTCACCATTGCTGTTGAACCTGCCCCTTGCTAGACCTGATCCATCCTTCCTTGTCCCATCATTTCACTTTCACTTTCCACATTCTGCCCTCCCTCCAGCCCACCCCATCTGCCACTTTGTCTTTGCTGGCAAGCAGTTCTTCAATCCACTGGTGCCATCAAGGATTGATGCCTTCCTGCCAAGGTTCCTGGCAGCACACCAAGTGCACTGCCCAAGAGCCTTTTTTTTTTTTTTTTTTTTTACAGCTGACACTGATTGCTTTATGGCAGTCAGAGCCAGCGGAAGAGGTGCACTGACATTGCCCAGTCGGGCAAGGATTGAGCCGTAAAGGCCTAAAATCAAGGAAAACTAAACACTGATATCATCATAATTTTAGATGACAACGTGCTAAAACAAAGGAATGTTCTTCAGAAGCCGCTGGAAAAAATGAGGAACGAATTGGCAGAAGTGTTCGAAATTGATAGCCTAAGACATGATTGTAAGTGGACGAGCAACAACAACAACAACAAAATGGGATTGGAAAAACACCCACTTTAAAATTGCAGAAGGTAGAAAACCTTCTTGAGAGAACTTCTTGAAGCTGCAGCAGACAAGGCTACATATCACAAAGAGTTAAAAAAAGAAAGGGAAGATTTTGTCTAGATGTGGGAGGAGTACTGTATGTGGAGAGCTTGGGCCCAAATAGTTTAGCCTCTTACCAGCTTCCCCAGTGATCCACCTCTTATAGAAGGAACTGCAAAATACCTGTGGGGAAATCTCAGCAATGAACCAGAAACCCTCTTTAAATGTAGTAAATTCAAATACAGCATATGAACAGCTGGAGATGTGGTTTGAATGCAGAAGTGATTTCTCTGTCTACAAAACGGGCAGTTTATTACAGGAAGAGGATAGAACCCAGTGTTTTTTTCTGGAATTGGAAATGATAGGCAACATTAAGAATGGAAAAAATAGGAAAGGATTCAAAAGCAAAGCAATACGTGGCAGTGGTATCAAAACGGCCATGTATACTTGTTCAGTTTTTTTAGTTGTTCAAGAACACAATTTGAAAGGTCAAGTGATTTTCCAAGATGACATGCTTGGAGGTGGTCCTTGTTCTTCACATGACTTTTTCCTCTAAGTAAGAATCAAGCTGCACATTATGAGGAATGACTAAGGATGGCCCATTTCCCCCCCCCTCTCCTACGCACTTTAGTTGTGACTGAGTCCCTGAAATCAGGGCTGGTGCTGCTGATCAGTGTTGACTTTGGAACAAGCTATGGTCTGACTCAGCACGTCAGGCAACTTTAAATGTTCTCAAAAAGCACGGGGGGAAGCATGTGAGAAATGCCACAAAGCAATAATGGGGGAAGGAGCGCCAAAGTGATTATCCCCTGCCATGGTTCATATCTTGATCACATGTGTACTGTCGGAACCATGGAGAAGGCTCAGTGCTAGCCATACCCCCATGTCCTAAACACCCACCCCTGCTGTCTCCTGCCACAACCTCATGGATTCACGGCGCTTTAGCAGTCCCACTTTGCTATTTTAGAAAAAGAGAGTGAAAAGTGCCGATTCACATGCTTCTCACAAAAGGGCCAATTCACATGCTTCTCACCACATGTAGTTTGTTCCTACAACTCCTTGTTCCCACTGGGACAGCTCCTCTCCCTTATATCCCATTACCTGCAAATTGGTACGGAGGAAGAACATTTTCAGTCATGGTGCAAAGGCAGTGGAACACATTTTTCTGGGAGGCATAGTCAGCTCAGTCTCTGTAGACCAGTGGTTCTCAAACTGTGGGTCAGGACCCACCAGTGGGTCACAAGCCAATTTCAGGTGGGTCGTGAAGTATCTAGAGCAGCCATATTGAAAATATGGGAAGATAGGATGCTGGAAAGTGGGAGGGGTGAATGGTTGTTTTGCTAGTGTAAAGGATGTAAATAGGCTTTTTTCTTTTGCTTTTGGAAAATGACTGAGAAATAACCCAACTTATTGCTGCATTATCAGGCATGCAGCAGGCCCTGGCATCACAATGACGGCACTTCGGGTGGGTCCTGAGCAGACTGTCATTCTAAAAAGTGAGTCCAAATGCTAAAAAGTTTGAGAACCACTGCTGTAGACATTTTGGGATCTTATCAAGGCCTTTCTGTTCACATGGGCTTCTGACTTGCAGAACAAGTGAAGGGCCATTTTCCTCCCCTTCTCTGATTTTATGTCTGGCATGGTATTTTTTTTAATGCAAAAAAAAAAAAAGTTTCATTAATAGCTACATTAGTATTGGTGTATCTTGAAAAATTTGACAAAAGCTTAGTAATTCTATGACTTCTGTTAGCTGACCTGGCGATTAAAGAACTACAGCAACTGGACAAGCACATGGAAAAAGCAAACAATGAGTTGGAAGAAGAAAAAACGGCCTACAGTAAGCACTTACGTTGGTAAATGCAGTGCTATGGCATATATGGCATATTTATGGCATAAGCCTAGAAAAAAGGCGCCTGAGGGGGTTCATGATTGAGACATACAAAATTATGCACGGAAGGGATAGAGTCGATAGAGGGATATTCTTTTTCCTCTCTCAAAACACCAGAACCAGAGGACATCCACTAAAACTGAGGGTTGGGAGAGTTAAAACAGATAAAAGGAAGTACTTTTTAACCCAGCAGGTAGTTAATCTGTGGAACTCGTTGCCACAGGAGGTGGCGATGGCATCTGGTCTGGATGCCTTTAAGAGGGGATTGGACGGATTTCTGGAGGAAAGATCCATCGCGGGCTATAGGCAATGATGGATTGTGCAACCTCCTTACATTGGTGGTGGGCTACTTCAGAGTACTGGGTGCAAGGGAGTGGCCACAGGATGCAAGCATCTTGTTGTCTCATGCCTCCCTGGGGCACCTGGTGGGCCGCTGTGAGATACAGGAAGCTGGACTAGATGGGCCTTTGGCCTGATCCAGAAGGGCTCTTCTTATTTTCTTATATTTCAAGTCAGTGAGCCCTCAGTACCTGTGGGGGGCTGGTGCAACAACCTCCAGGGATACCAAAGTCCATGAACAATGGAATCTGGGGGGGGGCAGAGTTGTGGCGCCACATGGAGTCACCTGAGAGCCATGCTGAGCCCTTTGGCTTCCCAGTCGTGCTGTCTTCCCAGTTTCTTCAGTAGGCCTCTAGATGCAACTGGAAGCCAATTTCTGGTTCATGCCCATGACTTCCAATTGCCTCTGGGAGGTGTTCTGGGGTGGCCTTCAGCCCACTCCATGGGTCTTCTCTGGCCTCAAAACAACTCCCAGATGTAACCATAAGTGGCTTCCCGGTGCATCTAGCAGGCCCTCTGAAGCCTCCTAAGCCTTGGGCTCAGCATCCATGGATACGCAATGAATGCCAAACACATGGATAAGGAGGGCCCACTGTAATCTATGCAATGAATTCAAAAGATGAAGGTTCCCCAACCATTTGCTAGAGACCCTGATGCATGTAATTAATCTGCGAAACTCATAGTCACAGGATATGGTGATGGCACCGAAGACCTAGGTACCTTTAAAAAAGGATTGGACAGATTTATTGAGAAAAAGTCCACCACTGGTTACAAGCCTTGGTGGCTATACACAAGCTCCTGGTTTTAGGAGTAGGCTCTCTCTGAATGCCAGATGCAAGGGAGTGGCAACAGGATGCAGGTATTTTGTTGTCATGTATGCTCCCCAAGTCATCAGGAGACCACTTTGAGATACAGGAAACTGGACTAGATGGGCCTGTGACCTGATCCTGCAGGACTCTTCTTATTACTGCCTGATGCATTCTAGAAGGCACAGTGCTCCCCCAGAATGTGATCTGCTTTAATAAATGTCCAGGCATACCCCCATGGTTTCACCTTCTATGACATCAAATGGTGTCAGAAGTTCCTCTATATTTTGGAGGGTTTGTTGTATCAGTGAAGGGCACCTTCAGCCTTGCCTCCCATTTTCCTTTCCCCAGAGCAAGCAGTGAGCTGCACCATTGGCCACTGCACTTTGTGACAAGGTCAATATTGTATTTCTGTGTGTGTCAATTAACATAAGGCATGGAGACATGCATGTAAACACGTGCTCTTCATGCTAGATGCCTTCTTGGAGAGCAAAGGGTCAAACTAGTAAAATGGCTATGAAAGGACTGCTGGAAAGAGGCCGCAGATCCAAAAGGCCAAGAAGACATTTCTAATTGCACCATGTATTCACTCCTAGTTGATGCCTTAGTTGTCCTGTGGAATTCAGTGTTCCAAAATTTGAATGGAAACCTGTTTGTTCTTTAGGGCAGTGGTCTTCAACCTTTTTCATGCCATGATCCCAATAAATAAATGACTGGGGACTCACCGCCAATCCCTACTCCCTCCTAGAACCTGATCTACTCCTATTGCTGCCCACTCCCCACCCCATTTCCCCCTACCTCTTGCATCTTCACAATAACCCTGTGAGGTAGTGGCCTAAACAGGGCTGGGCCTGCAGGGTATGACAGCAAGAAGAGGCTATGCAGAACTATATCAGGAACTCAGTTTTGATAAGGCAGTACTATCATTTGGGAAGGAGGCCCTTTCTGTCAGGGAAGTTTCTCACAGCCATCTCTCCCACCTCCCTGCTTGTAGTCAGGTGTAAAGCAGGTGCCAAGCCTGAAGTGTCAGCAGGCAACGAGCAGGTAAAGGCCAGAGGCAGCTGTGTTCCAGGTGTGAAAATGGCTGGAGGTACCCCTAGCCAGTGGTGTCATCTACTCACCAGTAGACGGTACGCTGGGCGGGACTTAGCGCGATCGACAGCCCGTCCACTCACTTCCGCTTTCTTCCCGCGCGCCGCACGGCTTTCCCTCGCCTCAGAGGGGCTGCCTGCTCACCAGGGGGGATGGGTGGGGGGAGTGCCGGGTGCCTGGGTGAGCAGGCGCCCCCTCCAAGGCGAGGGAAAGCCGTGCAGCGCGCGGGAAGAAAGCAGAAGTGAGTGGACGGGCTGTTGATCGCGCTAAGTCCCGCCCAGCGTACCATCTACTGGTGAGTAGATGAAACCACTGCCCCTAGCACTAAGGTGTGGCACCCACCAGCTCACCTCTTGCCACTCAGGAAGGAGATGTTTGAGTTCTGCACCAATCAAGAGCTGACCTGCCTGGGTAATGCCAAGGTCCATGCTATGGCACTTCCTTCCTCCACCCCTGAGCCTCATTCAGGCCTGCTGGGGGGAGAGACCAGAGTTATAGAGGGAACCTAGCACAGAGAGAGAGAGAGAGAGAGAGAGAGAGAGAGAGAGAGAGAGAGAGA
>JAJKFI010016656.1:26790-46848 GCA_029204185.1 Lerista edwardsae | reverse complement strand
GTGTGTGTGTGTGTGTGTGTGTGTGTGTGTGTGTGTGTGTGTGTGTGAAGGTATTCCATTACCAGAGGGGGAAAAAAGAACTTGATGATTATGTAACACAAACTAAACAATTATAAGAGGCATCTCTGGTTAAGAAAACAAATTGGGTGTGCTGCAATTGTTTTGGATCCAGAAGCAATGTTGGCAAAAGAGGTTACTGGACCGAGAATCCCTTGTGCCAACCGTCTTCGGTTGGTGCAAGGGAGGCTCTCCATTGGTGCTCTGAAGCCGACGCATGGAGCACTGATGCGGGGGTGCTGCTCGGCACCCATGTGCCTGCGTTCTGCCCCTTGCGTCGACGCAATGACGTTGCATTGATGCAAGAGGCATGCTAGGATTGCGCTGCCCATTTTCTAGAGCCAAACAAGCCCCAGGGCACAATCCTATACTGTGCTGGTGCAGGCAGTCCGGCAGGGCTGCGATGTAGCCAGCGCAGTATGAGGGAGGCCCAGATCCGAGAAGACCACGCGGCCCCGATTATGACCGAATCCCAAGTCCACCCCCCTCTCCAGGCTGGCACGCCTGCCAGCCCACCCACCACTCACCCAGGAATGCTCTCTCCCTGCCCATTCCCACCCTCCCACCCTCCTTGGCATGCCTCTGCAGCAGCCAGTCACAGGACTCTGAATGAGTGGCACCCCCACGTCGGCGCTAATGCTCTGAGACTGGCACTGTAGGCAGCGCAGGTGCTCCAAGGCTGGGGCTGCCTACAGTGCCAGTCTCAGGAACCTGGACTAGATGGGCCTTTGGCCTGATCCAGCAGGGCTGTTCTTACGTTCTTATTCAGCAGTGGTACAAGATATTTATTAATGTGATTAGTAAAATAGTCTGTACCCCACCCTCCCACATCAATTGGATCCTCAGAACAACTAACATCTTAAAACAAAGGAGCGAAATGGCAAGATGACTCACCATACTGAACTAGCATAAAAATGAGTTCTCAGACAATCCAGGGTCTCTCTAAAAGATGAAAGATGAATAAATAAACAATTGAACACAGAAAATTCCAAAATTGATTGACACGTTTTGTATTTTGCTTTGAAAATTTGAGTTTGAGAGCTCATCAGATCTGATACTTTGTGGACGTATATTACAGTTGATGCTTAACAGAGGTGAAATTCCTCTTATTTTGAAAGAATCAGGGTCCAAAGTGAGCCATACTGCTGTGGGGCTATTTCAGAGAGAGTCCAAAATGAAGCAAGATCCTTCTGAAGCACTCCAGATTGAGGCCAAGCACCTGATGCAATTTTGAGTGGGCAGCCACTTTTGACTTTTCTTCCCCCTTGTTTTCTTTGGCTAACTGCCTGGAGCTTTTTCTTCCATATCTGGATGAAATCTTCCAGGCAGTTAAGGGGTGGGGGAAGACGAGGTTAGAAAAGGGACAATGTGATTGACCACTCTGAGCTGTCCCCTACCAGGGAGAGAACTATGAACATGTACAGATTTATAGGCCTTGAGCTAGCTTTATCCTCTGCCCCGTGTGAGTTCTTTCTTGGAACGAATGCCTTCAGCAGATTCTGCAGCATCCTTAGAATGGAGTGCTCCCAATACATAAGAACATAAGAAGAGCCCCACTGGATCAGGCCAAAGGCCCATCTAGTCCAGCTTCTTGTATCTCACAGTGGCCCACCAGGTGCCCCAGGGAGGCATGAGACCATTGTTCATCCATTATGGTGGTGCTCTGGTCCAGTATCTTCAACGCTTTTCATTCCCATAAGTTGCCACAACCCCACAACTGAAGCTTCACAACCACGAGGTTGAAGAACACTGGTCTATGCCATATGACTTGGGTGCAAATTCTGCAGAAAGCACAATACCAGTAATCTCTTTTTTTGAATTGTCCTCTATGTTTTTAATTGATTTCCTGATTCCCTACACTTAGTTTTCTGAAATTATGCAGGGATCTTACCTATGAACAGCTATAAATTCTCCACAAGTTTCATCATGCAAAATCATGGGGCAGGACCAACAGTTTTTAAAATATTCAAACCTCAACGTTCAAGAACCCTGATGCCAGTGCAAAAAAGGATATTTTTTTCTTGATAGATAGATATATATGTCTCTAAACATCTACCTTGGAGTAAGAAGCCAACAGATGCTGAAACATCATAGGGTCTATCAGTGCTATTCAAACGGTGGGTCGGGACCCACTTGGTGGGTCACGACCTGATGTCAGGTGAGACAGGGAAAGCTGGGAGCAGCCATCTTTGAAACTGCAGACCTTCCTCTTGTTATATTTCTTTTGTGAGTGTTAAAAAACAACAACGTTTTTTGTCAGGTTGTTTCATGATTGTGCCATTGCTGCAATCCAAGAATGCCAATTTGCACTTCAGGATTGTCATTTTATTATGTTACAATGACAGTACTTCTTGCCTGATGATGTCACTCCCTACCGCAACATCACTTTGAGGTTAATGACATCACTTCCAGTGGGTCCTGACACAAGTGCCATTCTAAAATGTGAGTCCCGATCTAATAAGTTTGACTACCACAGTCATAGGGATCATCTGATTTAGACGCGCCTGCATCCCAATCGCTAGCCATGGTAATGTCATTTGCTAACATAGTTTCTCCTTCCAGTCAAGAATATATCTGTGAAATCATATTTTTACTGGTAAGCTGAACTAGGTAACAGCAGGAAACAGGACCACTGCTAATGCGTATGTCTACTACAGTATGGTAAAATCAATGCATGTTGCGAAATGCATTCTTAATATGCATGATGAAATGCATCTCAAATCAGACCAGGGTACTGTTGTGCAGGGTCAGTCTGGACTTTGGCTTCAATAATGCCTATCATTGAGAATAAAACCTGTTGCATTGTGTACAGGACAGTGACGAAAGCCCACAAAGATTCCTGTCCTGAACATATTTCACTAAGTGCTGTGATTGCACACATGTAGATTGAAGAACCTATAATTGTAATCAGAGCTCAATCCTAACCTGGAGTTAGGCTGGCATAGTTAGGGCAGCAAAATTTGGCAGGCACCAGGGTTACCATAAAGCTCATTTGGACCACTCTCGTAGTCAGGGAGGATGGCACATTTCTGTGTGCTAGCTTCACTGACTCCAAGAGTGGTCCAAACATACTTTAAGGTGTCCCTTGTACTGGCCAAACTTTGCTGGCCTAACTGTGCTGGTCTAACTCCAGGTTAGGATTGTGCCCTCATTCATTTCAGACCTCCCAAAATAATGGTTAAAAATCCAGTTGATCCATGAAGCTTAAGGAAAAAAGAGAGAACAGTAGAGAGTAAAAATGGTTATTACAACTACCTTGGAAGACCTTCCAATAAAGAATTCTCTCCACAGGAGAGACTCCAAGCAAAAGGAAGCCAACTATAGCACATGTAGTCTGCTCCTCTGCCTGGTTACCTTTTGGCTGATCAGGCAACAATCCTAAGTAAATGCACTTACACACTGGGCCAAGGATCCTTAATTTGACCTATTTATAACTTAAAGTGTGGGGTGCAAAATCTGTATCATAATGCCCACATTAATGTGATCCACATCTTCCCTGTTTCCAACCCAAACATTCAATTCGCATAAATGAATCTTAGGCACTTCCTGACCTTGATTGCTGTCCGGGGAGAAAAAGGTTCCAAAGCTTGTTGGGCAACTAATGAGAACAAAAAGATCTGGAGGAGGTAGGATGCTAATCCTGCTCTGAGTTGTTTGAGCAGAAAGTACTTCATTATTGCAAGACATCATGTACAGAGGACTTTCATGCTGTCGTCTGTGCTAGCAGAGATGTAAGAAAATTCTACTCAGCATTTCCTGGTTTCTTGTCAGAATAAAAAATCAGTGAGGAGCAGGAGCTCTGCAAATCCTTTTCGACATTCTCCAGCGTTCCATTTCTCGGTTCCTTTTCTCCCATTTGAAATTGAATTAGTATCCAATACTTGACCATGAAGGCTCTTTACCTTCTCTCTGTTGTTGTCTTGGTGGCTTTCCAAGTCCAGGCCAGACCAGATCCATTGTCCCTGGATACACTGAAAATCAGCAAGAAGTCTGAGCCTGCTGCAGATCAGGTGGATGGTAAGTTGGACTGACAATTGCATCTGCCTCAGAGCGCAATCCAAAGGATTGCGCAGCGCCAACGTAACATCGCTGCATCGGCGCTACGTCATTAGCGCTTCGCAACTCCCCTGCTTCGGTGCTAATGCTCCCAGACTGGTGCTAGCTGTAGTGCTGGCCTGGGAGAGTGGGCAGAGAGTTGCCTATGCTCCAGCCGAACTCAGCTGGCGCAGGGGTGGTTCTGGGTGGGTGAGAGGGCTCTATGTTTGTCAGCTTTCCAGATTCAATAATTTCATAGCTTGCTTCCCCACAACAAGGCTGCCAAATTGAATAGGATCCATACATGGAGATGAATGTAATGTAACATTTTTCATCTTTGATCAAAGTAATCAAATCCTGCCCCCCCCCCACAGGTGCCTCCTTGAAATACCATTTGAAACACATTCAGGTTTCGATGAATTGGATGAGAATCTTTCATAACATTTGTGCCCATTCCACATACCATTCTGAACTCTCATGTCACCAGATCAAACGTATTATTGTTGCTTGCAAGTGGACATATGTGGAAAGGAAAGGGGGAAATGGCTGATAGCAAGGTTGATAAGAGATTGATCAACGCTGAGTTTTTATTTTTATTTTATATGCAGGCAAGGGACAGAAGAAAGAACCAGCTGTTGCCCCAACTGTTGGGGACTCATCTACTTCCTGCTATAGGACTGATGGAAAGTGTTTGCTATGGGGGGAAATATGTTACTTTGGTGCTGTGATCAATCAAGACCAGAATGACTGTCCAAATCCCCACACACACATGTGCTGCCTCCAAAAACCACTTGGATCTATTTGATGATAAATGACCTTTAATCACAAAGAAGAAGAAATCACCCTTTTCAATAAACAAGTTGCTACTGAAGCCCCTTGACTTGTGCAGTGGCTTCTTTCTCTTTGTCATAGCAGCTTGTGTTCATGAACGATTCCACCATTTTTGTGACTGCATAGCCCAGTGCAAAATGACACCTGGACCAAGACAGCAAGAGAGATGCCCAAATGAGGAGAGAATGAGAAAGCAGACAATCAGTCAATCAATCAATCAATCAATCTGGTCGAGAAAGCAGACATATTCAGAGCGGAAACAAAAACTAACAAGGCTTACAGCCCAGTCATATGCTGCTGGGCACCCGATAGGAGCAGCAGTACCAAAATGGCTTCCACTGCATCCTAGGGTGTTGAGCCAGCTGTAGGAGGCACCTCAGGAGACAGGGATATTTGTCACTCTCCCCCGGTTAAGAGTGCTGGCTTGGGAATGGGCCTTCTCAAGTTTGCTCTGGCTATTTTGCTGGCGCAGCGTTGAGAGCCTCCAAGCCGGGCTGCACAGCCTGATATGGAGGAGAGGAGAAGGCGTTGGAGGACACTGCCGATCTCACCCTCTGCTCTGCCCCCTGCTCAGATCTACTCTTCCCAAATCCTCCCCATGTTCCAAATGACTACACCGCCAGCAGTGGTAAAACTTACCACTGGGTGGCATGGCTCCAGTTCCTCCTGGCACCGGGGCAGAGCACCTACTGGCACAGGGCCAGTGCCAGCAGTAAGCCCTTACCGCTTCTGCTAGAAGGGCCTGACAGCACTTTTAAGACACCGCACTGGTGGTATGGCCTTACTGCCGGCACTGTGCCCGGTAGGATTGAGCCCTTATTTTTTTAATTGTAGCACAGAGAGCACTGGGTTCAAATTCACACTCGCCATTTCCGAGCACAGTTCAAAGGGCTGGCACTTAGCTTTAGAGCCCTAAAGGATGGGAGATCTGGGTGTCTGAAAACTGGTCTACACCCATCTCAACTTCCCTGTACTATGGTGATATTTAACCGTGAATTATGATAGGTGACAAGTGTGCTGCCAGCTCCTTGCTTTGTCTATGGCTCCCCTTTTGACACATCCCAGTCCTTCTGCTGGCAAGAGGGTTCCTTCCAGCTGGCAGACGGCCCCAAGGGACACAGCCCCTTGCTATGGAGAGACTGGCGAGTTTGTTGTGCATGGCTGCTCCAAGGAAGCTATCTTTCCACCTTTGCTGTGCTATGCTCGGAAAGGTGATCCTTAGATGTATGTGTTTGTGTGAGTGATGTCCTTGGGACCTCTCCCCATGTTTGGCGTGGGTGCCAGGTGCTGTCTTGCTCATTTCTAGTGGCTGGCAAGTGCGTGTACCCTCAGCATTGGCTGCTCATTGGCATGCCACCCGCTCCATCCCCCTGCTGTGCTTGATTTGATGGCATTTCTCTGATCACTGGTTTTGGAGCTGGGTGTGGTTCTTGGCAGTGGCAGCCCCTGCCTGATTCTCCGCCCCAGTGCAGGTCTGATAATCACCACCACCACCCCGCACTGGGTCCCCGCCCCCTGTGCTGCCCCCGCCACACCCCCAGCATCTGGAATCGCCCCATTTACAAGCGATAAGACACTGGAGCAGGTGGGAGGGCCAAAAGCTGCTTGCTGTGGCAGCGCCATATGCCTATGTGTCACCCCCTCCCCTCCACTTGTGCAGCACCTAGGGGCAACTGACCCCCCCCCCAAACAAATAGGTAAGATCACCACTGATTCTTGCCATCCCTGGTCATCACACCAATGACACTCAGGGCACAACCCTCACCTGGAGTTAGGCTGGCACAGTTAGGCCATCAAAGTTTGGCTGACACCAGGGCCACCGTAACGCGCATTTGGACTATTCTCAGATTGAGGGGGGATGGTGCACATCTGTGTGCTGGCCTGTCTGATTCCAAGAGTGGTCCAAACATACTTTACGGTGGCCCTTGTGCCAGTCAAACTTTGCAGGCCTAACTGTGCCAGCCTAACTCCAGGTTAGGATTGCTCTCTCAGGCATTGTACTGATGATTCTCAAACATCACATCACTGATGCACCAATGTCAGAGTGCCACTCCATGGTGTGTGTGTGTGTGTGTGTGTGTGTGTGTGTGTGTGTGTGTGTGTGTTTCACAAATATTCAGTAAATGAAAAATGAAAAAGGTAAATACTGATGGTGTGTGTTTTTGTTCTAAGTTATTTTTTAATTTTATTTGATGTTAAAGTGTTCAGATATAGTACACGTGCACTAGGAAGGTGATGTAGTGAAAGTGGGTGCAGCCCACAGGCATTCCAGAGCTCCTGGTAGGGTGTTGGAGAAAGCAAGGCATGGAAAACACATAAAACATGCACACAACAGCTGCTTCAATATGGGGGAGGGGGATGCAAAATAGCAAAAAAATTAAAACAACAACAACAAAAAAAAAACCTTGCCAGATCATACAATTGCAGAACATCCATGCAGGGTACAGAACAGAGGCATAGTCCAGTATTTACATAACATACATCAATGGGCAATTTTACCTGGTCAGTTCAGAATTCTTTTAGCATAAAGCGTTTCCTCACACAACTACAGCTTGTGTGCTTTCTTGCAACCGGGCACCTCATCTTCTTGCAGTTGGATAATGCTGCTATGATAATAAGCTCCTGGGATGGGAATTGTTCCTTTGGAAAGCCCTGGTTTTCTTAACTGAAATGGATATTGCTGAATGAATGCTACAGCAGTGGAAACTGGTACTGCACCAATAAGAGGCATCCTAGCCTTGATACCCTTCCTTGCCCCAGTCTCCATCCCTTCCTCCTCTTTCCCTCCCTGATCCACCCAACCCTCCACACCAATTTACCAGCACTGGGTTTTTCTCCCTCTCCCTCGATGTCAGAGCCATTCCTGGTGGTGGAAGCATCTCCTCCTCATTGCTTCTGCAGCCCAAATGGCTATGATGGCTAGGGAGAAGAGCAGGTTATACGGCAAGGTAAGACTCCTCGCACAACCTAGCACCCTCCCCCCCCCACTAGGGACGCTACTTACTGTATAGAATAGGAGGTCGCATTTTGTCGCTTCCCGAAAGCATGCTGTGCCACCAGAATGTGAGTTCCAGCGGTGCATCTGGCCAGTAGCGTCCCTACAGGAGGGTGGAGCACCAGGTTTTGCAAGAGATTTGCCTTGCTATGCAAATTGCTCCTCTCCCTCATCATTGTAGCCAATCCTCGCAGGGAAAGCAACGCTGCAGCACTGCTTACTGGCTACGGTAGCAAGGGAGAGGAGCGATTTACACAGAGCCAGGTAAGGCTCCTTGCAAAACTTTGCACTCCACCCCCCTGTAGGGATGCTACTGCATCTGGCCCATAGGATTGGGCCATTTATTAATGTAACTAGTTATATGGAGAAGTTCTCTTCATAAAAGGAATGCTTGAAGGAAAAACAACAATGTATTACCCAAAGATTTGTGTTTAAATATTAACCCTAACCAACAAATAATAAAAGGAATTGCATCACTTGTTGCAATCACATGAATTTGAGTAAAACCACCTGAGACACCTTCTAGAAGAGGTCCTGATGTGGACCTTGGTGAGACTCCATAGGAAGAAAATTTCACAGTTGAAGAGCTGGTTGTGTGGACAAAATGTGCCAGGGGAAGCAGGAATGAGGATGCTGTCCCCAGGAAGGGTTGCGCAAGGGTTAGGGGGCAAGTTTCAAATGTTTTCAATTGGTTTCAAGGGCCATTGGTAGATTACTTTCAATGACTCTCGCAAACATAATTCAAGTACTAACTTGCTGAGTTTCTTCCAGAAAGGGAAAAAAACCCACCTATATAAATACCAGAGACATTGCAAGTCCTTTCAGACTCACCAACGTTTCTTTCCCTGACCATTTTTTATTCCATTGACACTGAGATTATAGTAGATGTTCCACTATGAAGACACTTTACCTTCTCTTTGCTGTTGCCTTCTTGGCTTTCCAGATCCAGGCCCGACCAGATCTTAAGAGTGCTCTTTATCAAGCAGATGGTAAGTTGGATTCTCTTGTTTTACATGAGGCCTCTGAGATATGCAAGAATCTAAGCTGGAAGAATGGTCAGTGGTCATCTAAGGCACAGGCCTGCAGAACTAGGCATCTTTAGATGCTTAACCCTACCAGATCAATATTCTGCTAGGAAGAAGATTGGATAGTTAGTTCACTGTGTATACGATAGTGCTCTTCAAATATCTGTCATACAGAAGAAGGAACAAATTTGTTCTCAACGGCCTCTGAGAGTAGGACGAGATCAAATGGGTACAACCTGCAAGAGAGGAGATTCTCGTTGGGCATCAGGAACATACTCTTGATGGTAAGGATCGTTTGGCAGTGGAATAGATTGCGGCGGGAGGTGGCAGAGTCTCCCTCAGTGGAGATTGACAGGCATCTGCAGGAGATGCTCAAGGACTATTTCCTGCTTCAGGCAGAGGCTTGGACTAGATGACCTTGTGGGCATCTTCCAGTTCTATGATTCTGTAATTCTACTGGTCTTAGGGCACACATTCAATAATTTTCTCATGCCACTATTTCCTCTATTCTCCAAAAGCCTATCCTTCAATGCATCCTCCCTCTCTGACTACTCCTTGCAGTGGGTGGCCTCCAAATGCTTAGAACACGCTGCCTCTTCCTTCTACATGGACTTTCTCATCTCCAATGCTATTCTTGACCTCTTCAAAAGACTGGTTTTTGCCAACGTGTAATGTTGTGCCCTCCCTTTGGTATTCTTCAGCTGCATAGCTCTCTGGTCAGTTACAGGTATTGGCAGCAGTGTTGATTTTACATGCTTTCCCCCATTTCCTACTTATTCTACGTATTCCTTCTAATACGCCTGTCATTATTGTTTGCCCAGGTTTGAACTCCAGGTCCCTTCCTTTCTACTGTAGCAACCTGCTATGTGTACACACCGTGGCAACTGTCAATGAGTCCTAGATGTGCATGTCCCCAGGGCAGCCCTGGCGCACGGGTGGGCTGCAAATGATCCACAGGTGTGCTGCGGGAGTTTGAGGGAAAGTCTTTTATTAGTAGGGCCATTGGGGGATGTGAGCACCCCACATGAGTGCAGTGTGCCTTGTCAATTGTTAAAAAAAAAAAGGATGGTGCGCTTTGACAACATTAGTGCTTTGTCAATGACCTGTGAGATGAAAAAGATTGAAAATTGTTGCCCCAGAGCATTCATCGTGTCATCTTTGTCCTCTTTCTCTACTGTAACATGGAACTGAAATGATCACATATGCTTCTCTACTTCAACCCCCTTCCCCTGTGCCACTGGCGTACCTGGGTGGATTGGGGGGCAAATGCTCGGGAGCACCATCCAGTCAGGGGCACCACTGTGACCCACACTGCCACCCACTTTGGGGGCTATTTTTTGTTTTCATGTGGCCTTTTACATGGCACGCAGCCTCCCCAACCCCCCAAAATATTTCTGGGCCACCAGAAGTCCTAAAAATGTCACTTTTGATTTTTGCCAAAAGCCGAAAGTGACATTTTTCAGCTGTTGCGGGGGGCAGCATTTTGCAGTCCTGGCCCCAGGTGGCACAGAGGCCAGGATCACAATTGCCCCATACTTCTTTGCCTCCCATATGTCTTTATTGTAAGCCCCTCAGGGCAGGAACCACCTTATCCCTCTTTGCCAAGTGCCAAGTGCATGGATTGTTCTAAGCAGTGGTGGGATTCAGGGGGTTCACCCAGGTTCTATAGAACCGGTTGTTAAATGGCCGGGCCCCGCCCACTCGCTTACCTCGGCTGGCTTCGGGTTTTTTTTTGGCTCCAGCTATGACATCATAGAACCGGTTGTTAATTTATTTGAATCCCACCACTGGTTCTAAGTCGATAAATACCTACATGATTTCAGTTTCCTGCTACATAAGTTCTGATTCAGCCTGAACTCATTCCTTCTTGCCCTCCCTATTGCAGGACCGATGAAGGTTCACTCTCCCTTTTCTGACATTTAAAAATTACAGCTGAAATGGGTTTGGTTGAATCTCTGATGTGAGGGCCTAGGCATACTCCGCAGGGGAAATGTGGCTGCTGCCAACCCCAGGGGTCTCTGTGCTAACATCTAAGACAAAGAATGTAAGGTGATGTGACTGAGGATGGGGCTGCACCCCGGTTGTGCACACACATTGAGCACATGCATTGCATGTAGAGCAATGTTGACCTGGACATTTTCCCAACGCCCTTCATGTCATTGGCTGCTACTTATAGGTGATGGTGAAACATGCAGCAAAATGACACTAAGGTTACAATCCTCAACTCACTTACACGGGAGCACGTCCCATTGAATTTCAGAGTAGACATGCATAGGAACTTTGGAGGCTATTAATCTGTGAATTATAAGGCATAGATTTTCAGTTTGTCATATGAAATGCGTCTACAGCTTGTGTTTCCTCCAAGTCTTTCCCCCACCCCCTATCAACTGCATTCATAACTGGAAATAATGAGTCAAAAATTCACATTAAAAGAACCTGGGAGTGCTTTTCTCTGCAAGCACAAGTAAAACGGATTGCAGCCCAAGCCTGTGAGTTCACTGCTGCCTTCCAGCAACACAACTTGACCTATGTTGGCACAAAACAAGATGCCGTATAGTGTGCGACCAGGCTCCTGCCAGAAATGGCAACTGGTGTTGGCCATGCGGCAGGTCTGATGCCTGAAGGGTCTGATGCGGTGGTGGTGGGTGCGGGTCTGATGCGGTGCGGTGATGGGAAGGGTAAGGAGTGGGAGAACCTGGGGGTGCAACTGGGTGGGGAGGGGAGTAGGTACCAGGGCAGGAATGAGGTGGGGGCTGGAATTGGCACAATGGTATATGCTGGATCTTATCAATTCTGTTTAAAACCCACCCACCCCCCTTTCTCTTCTTGAACATATGCCACCAAAATGGGTGGTGTCTGTCTGAGGAGACGCATAGGTGGCCTCAGGGTTTATTCAGAGGTAAACATAATTTGCACTTACCACCCATTTGCCCATGGATGGCCTCTCTCAACGTTGGATACAGCATGTGCCTTTTAGGTCCAGCTACCTCACTACTTGTTGCTTGTCCCAGCTCCTGCCAACCTAGCAGTTCGAAAGCACCTAAATGCAAGTAGATAAATAGGGACCACTTTGGTGGGAAGGTAACGGCATTCCATGCACTACGGCGTAGAGTCATGCCGGCCACATGACCACGGAAGCTTGTCCTCAGGACAAATGCCGGCTCTATAGGCTTAGAAACGGAGATGAGCACCGCCCCCTACAGTCAGTCATGACTAGACCATCCGGTCGTGGGGAAACCTTTACCTTTACCTTAACCACACTGCTGCCACTGCTGCTGGCCTCAGTTGAATATTTTCCTCGTTGTAATTCCCCATGTCATTTGTTGGCAATTTCCATGCCTCCTTCAACAAAAAACATGAAAAGAAAACAAAAACACCATTTTTTTACATGTGTCCTATTTTTCTTCCTGCTGTTTGAGGACAAGATAATATTTGATGCTTTCTTTTTTAATGCAGCATGTAGACCAGCGGGTGAATTAGCCCTGTCCCACGGCAAACACAGAATTCCTTGCTATGGCCGGAGAGGATACTGCTTCCTACGGCAATACAAGTGCAACTCAGGTTTTGTATTTGTGGAGGAATTCAATGACTGTCGAAATAATCGCACGCTCAAGTGCTGCGTTCTGCCAAGAATTGGATTGGGGGGCCGTTTGCCCCACACAGAATAGCCTTCAGTCACCAACCTGTGCCAGCTTTTTCAATAAAACTGTGTTGTAATTGCAGCTGCCTGACTCAATCGTTTCTCTTCGTGTTATCTCTTTGCATACATAAATGATTGGATCCAAGAAGGGCATCTGAGATGGTTTAATCCATTTTTCGGGGGTGGGGGGGCTTCTATCATCTGCATAAATCAGGACCAAAGTGGCATCACATTTTGCCAGGCTACCAGACAGGCATCATGGAGCAGGATTCTTACCTGTGCATGAAGCATTCAGCTCCCCCATAGCCAAGCTCTTCTCCCCTAACGTTTTTGGCCTGTGATCCTTCCTCCACTGGCTGCTAGATGGGTGAGCAGTTGGGCTAAGCAAGCAACATGTGGCCACCAATGGAATCTTCCAAGAACTGAGAGGCAAGCAAAGCTTCCCCCAAGCCAGCCAGCTTTGGCAGAAGAGAACATACAGTATGCAAATCTCAATCCATCATAAAGTTACTGTAAGTCAGCAACTTGAAGAGGCCTCAAAGAATGCAAAGGCTACTCTGCAATGTCTGATGCAACAACTTCCAGTATGGCTAGGGAAATACAGTAGATTAGAAGTGGGTTCTAAGTTATCTTCTTACCACGGCATGTGTCTGAAGATGGTCCTTGAAGTTTTGTAAATTCAGCCTCTTTATCTGGACTATTAAATGACATATAGAATACAATATGTATGTTGTTGTTTTTAAAAACAGTCTTTCTATTCTTAAAAACAAAACTATAAGCCTGTATATGATGCAAGATGTACATACTGTTGCTAATTCCCCCACCCCCTTACTTTGCATGCTGGGAGTTGGGTTTGTTCAATTTGACAGGCGGATCTATGCAAGGGAGAAAAACCCTCTCAGCTGCGGCAGTCCTACATATATTTACAGCCCAATCCTATCCAATGCTGGCACAGCATGGCCACCCAGCCGTTGCTGTACCAGTGTTGGACTGGAACAGCTGAGAGGTCTCTTTGGGGTAAGGAGAAGCAGCCAGGCACAAGGAAAGTGAATATGTGCGCAGCAGGGCCAGCTTTAAGCCAATGTGACCAATGTCATCACATCGGGCCCCACGCTTCAGGGGCCCCCGCACTAGCAGGGTGAGCATATTGCCTGTGGCTGCAGCTGGGATCTCTATGGGCTGTAAGCAGTGATGTCATTCAGGGGGAACGGACCAGAACGGGCGTTCCGGATCCTAATGGGCTCCGTGGCTTTTTTTTTGTTTTTGTTTTTCAGCATTTGAATTTGAACTCAAAAGTGAGTTCCTGTTCCTAAATCATTTGAATGACACCATTGGCTGTAAGTCAGTGGGGTGAGCACAGCAACTTTACCTTGGTCTCTCCTACCTGCTTCTGCCTCTGAACAGCCCAAAATGGGCCACCTGGAAGCAGTTGGTGGTGAAGTTATGATATCACCACCAACTACTTCCACATGCCATGCTTTGCACGTGGCACGAACAGCACTCTTCTTGGTGAGTGGGGGCCCCACAGGGAGGGTTGGGGGCCCCACAGGAATGCCCCACATTGGGCCCCGCTGCTGCTAGAGCTGGCCCTGGTGCGCAGGCTGTTTCTTACGAAAGCAGCATTGGCTTCTCTTGTTCTGCATGCCTGCTCACACACGCCTTCCTTTGTGCCTTGGCTGCTGCTGAGAACGTCATTTCTTCCTCCTCTCCTCTCCATCTGCTCCTTGGCTTTCCCTGTCAGCTACATGGCCAATTGTTATCATGTGCAACTGTTGAGGGTGGTTGCTGCTGCCCAAGAGACAAAGAAAGCACCATGCGACCAGATGTGGCCCAGAGGCCATATATTTGACACCTTTAGCGTTGCCAGTAATTCTGTAGGTTGAGAATTGCCAAGGAGGTAAGGACGAGAGTTCAAGACACATGTGGTAGCCTGCATAGGACAGAATCAACACCTAGATTTGTGCCTGGAAGACACCAGGAAGTGTGGGAGCCCTGAGATCAGTGATGTCATTCAGGGGGAACGGACCAGAACGGGCGTTCCGGATCCTAACGGGCTCCGTGGCTGGTTCCGGGTTCCCGACAAGTGCCAATCAAAAGTGAGTTCCTGTTCCTAAATCATTTGAATGACACCACTGCCTTAGATATGCTGCTGGTGCCACAGGGAGGCACGGCCTTGGCATTCTGCTTCATGTGGTGCTTTTGAACAGTTTAAACCCCAATTATTGATATTTCCCCACAATCTGCCCGCTGCAACAAATAAGAAAAAGAGGCAAGGCTGTTCCTAGAAAGCTGGAACTGACTGCTTGTTTTTCTTCTGGGTGCAGTCTTTCCTTTCAACCACAAGGTGGCTCATAGACTAAACTTTCCCAGGGCAATTCTCTATCCAATTCTCTAAACCATATCCAATTCTCCAGCTCTGGTGTAGCCATCCCAATGGGTGTGTGCTGCATTCTGTGGTGGGGGTGCAGTCATGGAGGCCTCCACAAGGTAAGGGAACATTTTGTTCCCTTACCTCATGGCTGCACTGCAGCTGCACCAGTACCAGAAAGTTGGATAGGATTGGGCCCCCAGTGTGTGCCAGAAAGAACAATGTGCATAGACTTAACCACCTTGACATACAATGGCCAGAGGCTGGAGCTGCATGGGGTTATAAGTACTAAAAAAATCATTTACCCCCAGTGGCGTCTCGACAGGGAGGGCAGAGCTCTACGTTTTGCAAGAAACCTCACCTTGCAGTGGAAATCACTCCTTTCCTGCACCGTTTTAGCCAATCCTCACAGGGAAAAGCAACATCTTGGTGTTGCTTACTGGCTACAGCAGCAAGGGAGAGGAGGGATTGACATGACAGGGTAAGGCTCCTTGCAAAACTTAGAGCTCTGCCCCCCCTGTAGAGATGCCACTGTTTACCCCCTAGGAGCAGTGCAATCTTCCCAAAGCATTGCTGCCTTCCCCCCTCCTCCACAACAACTTCCAGCGGTTCTCAAACTCCCGAGAAGTTTGAAAACCACTGTGAAAAATAATCCCAGTACCTCAATTTCCCTAAAAGAGTAACTTTGCCCTCTTGTGGCATAAAACGGGGTGATCCTCTGAAACAAGTTCAGAAAAACACTTTCAGCTTTCTACTTTCCACGGAAAAAGTTCAGAAAAAATGTGGGAGACAAATTTTTTTTTCCATATTATTTTTATTCCATATTACATATTATATATTTACACTTATTTTATCATATTCACAATTTTATATAATTAGCTTTCTAATATTCATACACATAATACTTTATTACTAACAATCCATTTTTTCCTTATTTTCCCCATGCATCCCACCCCCCTTAGGGACAAACGACCATTATTCTATAATTTTAACCATGTGCACAATCTTTGGATTTTAACATAAATCATTTTGTTGGCCTCTTCTTCTTTTACCCATTTTATATATTGATTCCATTTCTTTCTTATCTCTATTTGTTTTTCCTCCCATGTTTTTTCCTGTCCCAAAATTGAAAGTATATCTGACTGAATCCAATTATATAAATATGAATTCCAAATTTCCATATTCCATTTCGTTATATCCTTCCATTCCTTTGCTATTACTGCATGCACCGCCATTATTATTGCTTTCAATAAATCTTTATCTTCTACTTTGTTATCTTCCAATATTCCCGCAAATATTACTTGTCTTGAATTTTCTAACTTAATCTTACATAATACTTCCACTTTTTTAAATATTTGGTGCCAAAAATCTTTTACCTTTGGGCACTCCCACCAAATATGAATATAGTATCCTTTTTCGTTTCCACAATGCCAACAGTTTGGATTATTCCCTTTAAACATATAAGATAGTTGCAACGGGGTTCTATACCATTTTAATATCAATTTCATCTCAAGTTCTCTAAATTTCTCTATTTTTATTTTCCTAATTCCTATTATCAATCTATCAATTTCTTGTTTTGACAGTTTCACTTCTTTTTCCCACTGCTTTTGTATAATCAATGCCACATTGACTTTACACATTAATGTATATATCTTTTTTGCCGTCCCTTTATTATTTTCCTTTTTATTTCTATAGGTTTTTTCCAACTCCGTTTCCTCCTTATTTACTGTCAGATGATACTTTCTTTGTTTCAATACAGTATACAAAGAGGTTGCTTGTAACCAATGTTTCTCTCCAACTTCCCTCAACCATTCCTGTAGCGGGTACAACGTCCCCTGCACAGTATACATATCTTTAACAATATAATAACCTTTTTCCTTTATTTTGACCCAAAATTTTTTATCTATATCCATTATTTTTTCATATAGAGATTCAAGTGGGGCCCATTTGGAACCATTTGGTAACCATTTAAATTTATATTTATCCCATATTTTCAACGCTATACGTCTTGGTCCCATGGTATTTTTAATCTCATTTTTAATGTTTGATGTAAATATTCCAAATTTTTCCATTCCCTTATTTACTACATCTTCCCATCTTATCCATTTCTCTTTAGCATTACCATCCATTTCCAAAAGCATTCTTAATTGAAATGCTTGATAATAGCTTTCTAAATGTGGAACACCCCATCCCAAATCATCCTGTGTTGAATATATGACCTTCTTTATTGTTCTAGCTCTTTTTTTTTCCAAATATCCAATTTTTTATTTCCATATCCCATGCTACAAGTTGTTTCCTTGGAATTTCCTCTGGGAGTGTTTGAAAAAGGTATAACATTTTAGGTAATATACACATCTTAATTGCTCTTATTTTTCCTAATATACTTAAATTCTTATTTTCCCATTGCTTTAGATTTTGCTGTATTTTTTTCCATAGTGTTATATAGTTTCTTTCCATCAACTTTGCGGTATTATTTGTTATTATTATTCCCAAATATTTTATAGCCCTAGTTCCTAATTTCATCCCTGTCATTTTAGCTATTTCTCTTTGTTCTTCAATATCTACTTTTTTAAACATAATTTCAGATTTTTCGATATTCACCTCTAATCCTGAACATAGTTTAAAATCATTCAATATTATAAGAAGTTCCTTTACCGCTTCCAAAGGATTTTGAATTATCAATAGTATATCATCTGCATACAAATTCAGTTTTATCTCTTCTTTTCCAATTTTATACCCTTGAATTCTAACACTATGCCTAATTCTATCAGCTAAAGGTTCCATTGCTAAAGCAAAAAGCATTGCGGAAAGAGGGCATCCTTGTTTCACTCCTCTTTGTATAGAAATTTCATTCGTGTGATCGTTGTTGACTTTAATCACCGCTTTTCCTCCCCTATAAATTTCTTTTAAGGTCTCCAAAAAAAAACCTTCAAAACCTAATTTTTCCAACCCCTGAAATAAATAATTATGACTTACTGTATCAAACGCTTTATACACATCAAGTTTTAAAATAGCATATCTTCGTTTGTTGTTTGCATGATATATAGTATTAATCACGTTTCTTATGGGATTATTTATATTTCTTCCATGTACAAACCCATATTGATCTTCTTCTATTAGTCTTGGGAGTATTTTTTTTAATCTATTAGCCAACACTTTTGCAAAAATTTTATAATCTTGGCAAGCTAAACTTATAGGACGATATGAATTTGGTTCCATTGAGTTTCTAGATGGTTTCAAGATAGTTAGTATTTCAGAATTTTTCCAAGAATTTGGAGTAGTTCCTCCTTTTAATATTCCATTAAAAAGGTTTTGCATTTCCTGAACTATTTCATTCACTACTATTTTATAAAATTCTGCCCCTATTCCATCTAATCCAGGTGCTTTCCCATTTTTTAAGTTTTTTATAACTTCTATTATTTCTTGTTGTGTTATTTCTGCATTAAGTCTCGCTAATTCTTGTTTATTAAGTTTCTTACCTACATCTTCAAAATGTTTTGCATCTTCAGCTTTAAAAAGTTTTTTATAAAACTTTTCAAATATTTCTCTTATCTGTTTATCCTCATACCTTTTAGATCCTTTTTCATCTTTCATACAAACTATCATTTGTCTTTCCTTTCTTTTTTTTAAATAATTTGCCAATCTTTTCATCGTTTTAATACTAATCCTTTGATATTGGTTTTTAACTAATATATCTTTTTTCCATAAGGAGAGGTTATCTAATTCTTGCAATTCCTCTTTCAATCTAGATAATTGTTCATGGGTTCGTTTATCAAACTTTCTTTGTAATTTTCTCTGAGTTTCTGCAATCTCTTTTAATTTTTGTTCCCTTTTCATATTTATATTTTTCTAAAATATATCTCTTTATTTATACATATTCCTCTCACCACCGCTTTAGCTGCATCCCATACTATCTCTTCCTTTGCAGATTTTTTATTTTCCTTAAAATATAATTGTATCTCCCTCCTTAAATCTTCTTTATCTCTTTGTTGTAAAAATATTCTAGAGTTAAATCTCCATCTTCTTTCTCGTTGTTTTTCTATTAGCCTTATCTCTATTATCAATGGTGCATGGTCTGATAACCAAATTGTTCCTGTATCTATATCTTTCATTTCCATATCATTTGTTTCTTTGACTAAAATATGATCAATCATAGTAAATTTTTTGTGTCTATTTGAAAAATATGTGGGATGTCTTTCCTTCTGTAAAAGATTGTGTACTTCTATCAATCTCCATTTTTTTAACTTTAATTTCTTATTCATCATGATATCATTATTCAAATCTCCTGCAATTATTAAATTACCTTCATAAAACATCTGTATTTTTTGAAATACTTGATTGATGAATTTTGTTTGGCCCTGATTCGGTGCATATATATTCACTAAAGTATATTTCTTACCCTCTATGCTGAATTTCAAAAATATAAATCTACCTTCTCTATCTTGTTGTTGCTCTAATATGTTTATATTAAGTCTAGAGTTAATAAGTATAGCCACCCCCCTTGCTTTATTAGTTCCTCTTGATTCATATTGCAATTTCCATACTGTATTTCCTAACAGTGGTCTTAAATCCTTTTTTGCTTTATGCGTTTCCTGTAGACATATAATATCAATCCCTTTACCTTTTGCCAAATTGTTTAATCTATAGCGTTTAACATCTGAGGCCAAGCCATTAACATTTAATGAGAGGATCTTAATTGTCCTCTCCATTTATATTAGTTTCATTTTCCAAGGATGTGCTCATTAATCGATTTCTAATTGTATTACTCTGGTCATTCCCTCCCATATCCCCCATAGCCCGAAAAGAAATCCTCTTCTTGAGGGGATGTTTAAGGATTCTCAATCCTCCCCTTTCCGTCTTCATATGTTAGTTCTGAGTTTCCACTTACTCAACCCTCTCTATACATCTTCTCTTTACTCACCACAACATATCATATATTATTATTAAACAAAACTGACCCAGACTGTATATCTATAAACCTATTTTGTTTCTTTTAAATCTTTTTAAACATTTTTTAACATTTTTAACAAGTAAATGAAATTATAAAAAAAGCAGGAGAGAGAGAAACAAAAGTTATTTTTTCAAACATCCATTTCAGTCAGAGAAG
>JAJKFI010016656.1:3708-21790 GCA_029204185.1 Lerista edwardsae | reverse complement strand
TTCTTCTTCTTCTTCTTCTTCTTCTTCTTCTTCTTCTTCTTCTTCTTTCTCTTCCTCTCCTTCCTCTTCTTCTTGTTGTTTTTTCTCTTCTACAGTTATATTCAATTTGTGGAGTAATTCTTCAGCCTCTTCTAAGTTTGAAGCCTTCAAAAGCTTTCCATTTTTAAAAATTAAAATAGTGGCTGGAGCTCCCCAAGAGAAAAGGATTCCATTATCATACAGTTTCTGAGCATAAGGTTTCATCTTTTTCCTCTCTTCTAAAGTCTCTGATGATAGGTCTAAACGAAGAAATACTCTTTCACCCTGAAGATTTAACTCCTTCTGTTTTTTCAAATTTTTCCAAACTTGCTTCTGTAGTTTTTCTCTGGAGAATGCAATTATTATATCTCTTGGTTTGTGGCCAGCTTTCGGCTTTGGTTTGAGGCTACGGTGAACTCTTTCAATATCTTGTTCTGAGATTACTATATCATATTTTTGAAAAAAAGCTATTAAAGTTTTTTCTAAGTCTCTTGGTTTAACTTGTTCTGTAACCCAATTATTCTTAAATTTCTACGTCTTTGACAGTCTGATAATTCGGCCACTCTTTTTCTTAACAACTTTATCTCCAGCTCATTGTTTTGACTACTTTCTAGAGCTTTATCTGCTGTTGATTGGATTGTTTTAACCTCCTTCACAATATCTTCAATCCTTATTTGCAGTTGCTTAATATCTTGTCTTATATTTCTTTCCATGTTACTTATCAGTTCATTTAGCTCTTTATAGTCGCGTCTAGACGCCATCTTTGCTTTGGGGGGGGTTGACACTTTGTGCCAACATTGCATTTTCACAAGTGTGGTAGACTAATGCTTTGTGTGATGGTAACAAATGGCTTTTTGCCAATACCCTGTTTTCTCGAAAATAAGATGGTCTTGTATTAATTTTTGCTGCAAAAGATTCATTAGGGCTTATTTTCAGGGGATGTCTTATTTTTTCAAGTACAACAATCTACATTTATTCATGCACAAAAATCTACATGTATTCAAATACAGTCATGTCAGCTTTTGGAATATCGTCATAACTCTCCAAACCCCAAATTCCAATCTGAATTTCTTGCGACTCCATTTCCTGTAGAAACATTGGCCCCAATCTCTCATGTCCAGCAGTAAAGCTCTCCTTAAATGAGCACTTCTTGTCCATGCAGCCTGCTCGTAGTACATTGGCAACACAGCTGTCAGTGATTTTATCCCCTCTACACCCTCCCTCCGCCTCTGCGAATGTACTACGTAAATGTATCTGTCTGGCTGAAGATCTTAACTGGGGCTTATTTGGGGGATAAGGCTTATATTATGAGCATCCTGAAAAATCATGATAGGGCTAATTTTCCAGTTAGGTCTTATTTTCGGGGAAACAGGGTACTCATGTATCATTCAGGTTCACTCATCAGAGATCCAGGAACAGTCAAAGCTCATTGGCTTTGTGCACTTGGTGTGCAAAGCCAGGCTTGTGAGGCTCCTGTTGTTGTTGTGCTGTCGTAGCAGAAGCAGAGTAATATGAAATACCAAATTACAGTTGTGCCTCATTATCCACTGGGGTTCCATTCTGGAATTCCTAGAGCAGTAGTTCTTAAACGTTTTAGCACCAGGACCCACTTTTTCAAATGACAGTCTGTCCAAGGCCCACTGGAAGTGATGTCATGGCCAGAAGTGCTGACATTGTGACACCAGAGCCTGCTGCTTTCTTGAGAATGCAGCAATAAGTTGGGTTATTTCTCAGCCATTTTCCAAAAGCAAAGGGAATCAGAAAGAGAAAAAAGCCTATTCAAAACATTGACACAAGCAAAACAATCACATAGCCCTCCCCCTTTCCAACATCCCCTCTTCCCATATTTTCAATATGGTTGCTCTAGGGGCTTTGTGATCCACCTGAAATTGCTTTGCAACCCACCAGTGGATCTCAGCCCACAGTTTGGAAACCAGGACCCTAGAGGATACCAAAATCAGTAGAGACTGAAATCAATGGAAAAATAGTTTTGAAGACCTACTTCTAGGATTCTTGCACTTCTATTGTCATCCTAGAATGCATTTGTATAGTGGCAATGCCACATTCAGCCACTAGATGGGGTGAATAATTGCATCTAAGGGACTGTATGAAGGTAGGAAATGGGATTTTAGCCCTGGAACTCCTTATCAGTGGTTAGTCAAATCAGTGGATACCAAATCAGTGGATGACAAAGTCCCACTGTACAAAGTAATGTGTAAATTTTGTTTTGCTTTAATTTTGTTTTATTGTATTGTTTTAATATTGTTTTTAAATTGCTTTTTAATGTTAAATTTTATATTTTATTGTATTTTTATGTTGTAATGCCGCCTTGGGTGCCTTCGGGCAAAAAGGCGGGATAGAAATCCAATTAATAATAATAATAATAATAATAATAATAATAATAATAATAATAATAATAATAATAATAAATTGCCTAACCAATCAATGACTCACTCATTTCCAAATCTGGTTCTAGTTATGGAAGCAGGACTCCAGAGTCTCCAGCCAATACTTCTTCATCTGTTGACTCCAGCCAGGACAGAGCCAACATGGAGGAAATCCACATTTGTGTTACACATCCTGAACACATTGTGTTACACATCCACATTAGCCCTCTGAATATCAAATTGAGTCTCATCCTATCCCCTGTTGGTGCCCACAACACAGGGTCTCTGGAGCTGTCTCTGCTGATTCCTGCACAAAAATTGGGGACCAGGCTGGGCAGAAGGGTTAAGAAAAGAAAAGCTTTACTGCTCAGGCACTGCATGATTCCTGATGGGTTTCCCCTGATCTCCTCCAGCTCTTCTGCTGCTGGGGTTCCATCAGACCGAGGATGGGGGTCCCGGAGTGGGCCATTTCCACCAGGTGCCAGTCTGTAAATGGCCCAAAATGCATGCAAACGCATAAAACTTCAGACTGGCACTTGGTGGAAATGGCCCACTCCAGGTACTCCAAATTTCCCGGACTTTCTTTCCTGCATCAAGCAGACCCAGCTCTGAGAAAAACAGCTGTCATACCTGTGGTTGGACTGTGTCTGAGCTTGGGAATGGCGCAGTTTTAGTATAGGATTTTGCATGCATTTTGGCCCATTCTCAGAATGGCATCTTGTACATTAGCCACTTCGCGTACTCCGAATTTCCGGAACTTTTTTCCCGGCAATATGCACACCTAGTACTGTCAAATCCAGTTGAAAGCGCTTTCTTTGGAATTTTTTGGATTTGATATGCTAACTGCACCGACTGAGATCCCCCCAGGGCTAATGGCAGGGCTGGGATTCTTTTCAATCTACACATAATGAGCAGCATGGGTGCCAACTAGGGGGGCTCTGGGTTTTTCAGCCCCCCACGGTTTTTTTTCCATGGGGCAGAGCACCCACGTTCCAGCCAGCCCCCTCCGGCACCCAGCATCCCTCCCAATCAGTGGCCCCAGCACCCTTTCCTGAGGCCGGGGCACGTGATCACAACGGCGACCGTGCATCCCGGCTTCAGGAGAGGCAGCTGTCGGGCCGGCAGACCCCCTCCCGAGGCTGGGGCGCGTGATCAGGAGATGACAGGGGTGTGGCCACATCAGGGGGCATGGCTACATCAACATCGGGGGCGTGGCCATGGGCACCCTGATGGTAAAAGCAAGTCGGTGCCATTGATGAGCAGTTAATGTATAGTGAAATCTTTCTTTTCTTCATCACTGCATTATATTAATCTTTAGGGATAGAGTGCAGACGGGTAATAGCCAGAAGTTGAGCACAAAGTCCTGAGTGACTCCCATAGAGAGGGGGAAAGAGGAGGAGAAGCTTCCCTTGGGGAAATATTGTGCAAGCTGCAAAAGCACCAGTGGCAGCAGTGGGGGCAGCTCTGCCACCTCCAGGTTCTCAGCTGAAAGTCTTTTCCACAGAGGGCCACAGCAGAAGCAGTGGCATAGCTAAGGAGGTGCAGGGAGTAGTAATTGTACTGGGCTACAAGCTTTATGGGGGGCAACAAATCTTGACACTAGTGAAGCCTGACACTAGAGGCCAAAACTGTGAAAACCTTGGTATGTATGAATACTACCATCATGTTATATATCATTGGAAAGGTACTTTAATACTGAATGCAATGAAATGGACTGTGTTGGAATATCTGTATTCTAACAAGAGTTTTGGCCAATTAACCAGAAAACTTTGTTTTTGTTTACTTAACAGCCAGTGGTGGGGTTCAAGTAAATTAACAACCGGTTCTATGTCCTCCTTTCTTTGTACTGCTTCTTACTACAGCACTACTTTTTGTATATCAATAAATTAGCAACCGGTTCTGCAGAACTGGTGAGAATTGGCTTACAGCCCAAGCCAGGTAGCTACTGCTGCAGCCCATGGCTGCTAGGCAGCGGCGGAAGGGTCCGCGGGAGAAGAGGACGCTCGTCCCCTTTCCCCGCAGTAAGGGCACAAGGCAGGTGAGCAGTCTACTTGCCTCTGTGCCTGCTATTTCGCCAGTGCAGAGGCGAGGCTGTGGGGCCCTGCATGGATTGGCTGCGGGAGTCACCGCTGGTCCTACTCCTGCCCCTCCTCTCCCCCCTCCCTGGAACACCCTCCTACCCTGCCCAGAAAGCCCGCAACGCTGGCGACTGGTGGACTCAGTACTTGCCAGATAGCAAAGCTCCTTCCGGGCAGCACAGGGATGGCATTGCAATGGCGTCATCCCAGTGGTGGCAGTGATGGCATCCTGCCAGCACTGGAGGCGCTTTACGGTGCCCTGTGCAACAGGGACGCGAGCGGTACGAGTGCACCTCTTGCGTTAAGCCCGATAGGATCAGGCCCTTAATAAATTACATTTGATTTTGTTATGGGGGGGTGTCACCCCCGCCCCCGCCCAGCATTGACCCCAGAAGAGGAGTCGCCTACCAGGCAGGAGACTGGGGCCTTAAGGCTCCATGGCCAGGCTTGGGCAAGGTGCAGCCGGCCAGGGACCGCTCTCAGGGTAGGGGGAGGAACCTGCCAAGGCCAGGCTCAGTCTCATGAGAGCCTGGCCAGCCCACGATACAGGAAGGGGAAGAGTCCAGGGAGGCTGGGGAGAGGTTCATAGGAGTCTGGACAGCAGGGAGAGAGGTCGCTCTCTGCAGCCCTGCGGAGGTGGAGCGAGGAGAGGGATCCCGGGGGCTGGCCACCCTCCTCCCTTTGTCTGGACCTGTAAAGGAGCCTAGGAAGCTCCTTGCTGGGGGAAAGAGACCCCGGCCTTCCAAGAGGCATAGGGTGACCCTCCGTGGGGGGCACCCCTCGGGCTGACAACAAGGAGCTACCCTTGCTGGCGAGGGAGTGCATGCCAACCAGCCACTGGAGATCAGAGCACCCGGGGATCTGACCCCCAGCACCCAGCGGGCCGACGACCACCCGAGAGAGACCCTTGAGAGCTACATTGGGGAGACCAATTGTCCCAGAAGGGGTAAGCAACCCACCTGACGCGCCCCCAGACCGTGGCCGGGCGGGGGGAGGCAGCAGAAGATGAAGGCATTCGTGCTAGAGAGGGGGAAGCCCCATGGAGTCCCCATGAGGTAATGGGCCCCCATGAATGTGAAGACTCTAACGAAATTAAATAAGTTGCGGCAAAGCTATTGGTGTCCAGCCAATAGTGTGTCCCAGCGCTGAGAGGCCTCCCAGACCCATCATACACGTGTGCCCGCACACCCCGCCCCTGGTAGCCAAGACCACCCCCCTGCTCTGGCGATCACAGGGGGCTGCAAAATCTTCATTGCCCCAAGTAGCAGATGCCTTAGCTATGCCACTCAGTGAAGGACAGGATCCAGCAGCCCCAGAGGAGAAATGTGTGTATGTGTAATAAAAATGCTTTGCCAGGGCTGAGAGTGCCCAGACCCACTCACTGGCTGCCAGTGGCTTCCTCTGCCCCAAAGTAAGCATGCAGAGACCCTCTGTTTGCACTGCTGCCTTTCCTGTCCTAAGTAAAGCTGCATTCTGTGGGATTGGGCAGGAGAGTTGGCACCCATGGAGGCAGTGGGGCTCTGTGCTTTCAGGAACTTGGCAACCAGTCAGTAAAAGACTTGTCAGACCCAGGGACATGTGTTCATTCTCTTCCACACCGATCCATGTGCCGCTTTGGGCCAAGTTGGGGAGTGCCAAGGCATCCTTACTGGTTGTGAGCCAGTGTGAACCAGACACAAGAAGGAACAGAATATGTAGATATAACCACATGCAAGCTACTATTTTCTTGACTCCAGACTTCCATCTGGAGTCTTATGGAGTCATCTTATGGAGAAACTATTTGTGCAGGCCATACAGACAGGAAGGTTGAGACAAAGTATGAGAAGCACCTTGGACATTTGAACTGTGCACTGATCGTATAAAATATAATTTTGTTTGGGGGAAGAACAGGTGGCTACTGGAGTCTCCCCAAAAGGCACACGTTGAAGCAAAATGGTTGTACTGCATACTTCTATTAGGAGAAATGACAGATGAGTTAAACAAGGTATAGTTTTCTTCCAGGACAGACTATTTGAAGCAATCAGCAGAGATCAGAAAATTAGCAGAGAGATCCGTCCCTTCAGAGTTCCTCTGGTGCTCCTATGTACCAGGGACTGTGAAAAAAGGGGGTGGGGAGAAAGGCAGTGTTAGTCAAGTGTATGCAAATGCACTTTTTAAAATACTTTTTTACTCAGTGGGTAATTAATCTGTGATGATGGTATCTGGCCTAGAAGCCTTTAAAAGGGGACTGGACAGATTTCCTCCAGAAGTCCATCACAGGCTATAAGCCATGATGGTTAGTGCAACCTCCTTATTTTAGAGGTAGGCTACCTTGGAGTGCCGGATGCAGGGGAGTGGAAAAGGGAGTAGGGGAGTAGCAAGTATCTAGTTGTCTCGTGTGCTCCCTGAGGCACCTGGTGGGCCACTTACCGTGAGATGCAGGAAGCTGGACTAGATGGGCCTTTGGCCTGATCCAGTGGGGCTCTTCTTATGTTTTTTAAATGGAGAAAATGTGATATTTGAAATGAGGCCTGATTCTGAATTGGAAACCAGATGAACTAGATCAGGAGTTGGCAACCTTTTTGCTAAAAGCCAATGGAAGTTTGGCAATGAAGTCATCAGATTGCCACAAAACTCCGTAGTTCAGGACCCCAATGGGGTCACAAAACCTCATTTGTGGGGTTGCGGCAACTTGCGCAGGTAAAGGGGGAACCATCTGATGTACCAGCAGATTGTGCCCCTGTTCTGCTTAGCAATTGTGCTAACATAGTTTTCACTAGCTCCAGGTTTCACGGTAACCTTTTCTGCACTAAGAAGAATATTTGGTTACAGTGGACAATGTTTCTTCTGGCTCAGAGTATTGCAAGAATGCAGCTTGCAGGCACCACGTTTAGCACTTTGTATCCTTGAGTCTCCGAACTGCTCACCAACGTAAACACCAACATAAACACCTGCTCACCTGTAGCGCCCGTGCAACACCTCCCTTGCATCGGCCGAAGCCAGTCCGCGCAAGGGAGGCGCGCTGACAGCGCGCCCCGGGGATTGGAGGGAGGGAGCCGAGAGTGGGACTTGAGCGGGACATGGGCGGGCTCTTTAGCAGGCGGAGATCGGAGGAGCGCATAAAGGAGGCTCCAGCCACCCCTACCCAGCATCGGATATGGCGCTGGCCGGCCAGCCTTGCCATTCCGGCACTGGGTTGGATTGCGCCCTGAGTGCTGTTGGATGTCACCTGTAATCTTCTGGTTCTTTCATCAGATAGGCAATCCTTAATTACTCTTCTTGGGAAGTTTCTTGCTCCCAATCTGCCTGATTCTTTGTCTCCTCATTATGCAGATGTTCCAATCCAGCTGCCTGGGATTTTTGTTCATCATGCAAAAGCTACCTGGGAACTGGGGAAGGGGAATTTCTGGGAACCTCTGGCTTTTGTGATATTGCTATCTTTCATGATAATAATGATGACAAATTATGCTCCTTTCCCACCTTATCTCAAGGATGTGTAGTTGATTTAGGGCACAATCCTAGACTGGAGTTAGGTTGGTACAGTTAGGCCAGCAAAGTTTGGCTGGTATTAGGGCCACTGTAAAGCACATTTGGAAGGGAGGATGGCGCACGTTCCAGACTGGTCCAAACATACTAACTTGTCCCTTGTGCCAGCCAAACTTGGCTGGCCTAACTGTGCTGGCCTAACTCCAGTTTAGGATTGCACCCTAAATTCACTCTATTTTTGTGTATATTTATTTGCATTATTCCTCTCTTCTTCCAAGGCCTGGAATGGTTCCCAAATAGTTCTCCAAAATGTAGGATGCAGTTCATGTCCTTTTGGCATCTCTGCATCAGCACTGGAAAACTGGATAGGGTTTGGCCCAAAGCCTACAATAAATTTTATGCTACTGACCATGAACCAAGGACCCCACACTTTTTTTTAAAATTGCGCCTCACAGCCCCTAAGGTCAGCCCTGCAGGTTAGCATAAAAATAGGCTTTATTATTATTATTATTATTATTATTATTATTATTATTGCCTACCCAATTTTCCCTAAGGTGAGTTTAACCAGGATGGCCACAGCTGGCAGGTATAGTGCAGGACAGGAATGGATGTAGTGATGCACCATCTACACGTAGGTAAGGGAGAGTCAGAGGGAGAACCAGAATCAGTCTCAAGAGGATGTCTGGCTGGGGGACGTAGGCAGGATGATCCATGGGCTTGGATGGCAATGTCTATCTCAAAGGCTGCCTGGCATGAGACAAGTGGAACCATTTAGCCTCCTTTACAGTCTTTCCAGGGGTTGACATTGAGAGCGCAATCCTAACCTGCAGTGAGGCTAGCACAGTCAGGCCAGCACAAGGGCCACCACAAAGTTCCTTTGGACCACCCTTGGAGTCAGCGAGGAGGGCGCACATCTGTGTGCTGGCCTCTCAGACTCCGAGAGTGGCCCAAACATACCTTACCATGTCCCTCGTGCCAACCAAATTTTGCTGGCCTAACTGTGCCAGCCTAACTCCAGGTGAGGATTGCGCCCTGAAAAGCTGGTCCAACAGCCCCTGGGGGAAAACATTGTGTGCGTGTTCTGGAATCCTGCTGGCTGAGAAAGGCGCACATCCATTCTCCTCGTTTCCCCTCCCGGGCTGCTGGGACCTGCCATCCCATTGCAACCCCACGCATGCAGCCAAGATGTTCTGCCAGAGTGTCCAGAGCCACCCCTTGGCTGGCCAGGTCTTCCTGTGCCCCACAGTAAGCCTGCAGGATTCCCTGGGGGGTAAGGGAAGAGGAGAAAGGGGCAATGCGGAGTATTCAAATTTCTCTGTCTGCACTGCTGCCTTTCCTGTCCAAGGCAAAGTGGAATTCTTTGGTGTCAGGTGGGAGAATTGGCTCCAGTGGAGAATGGGGGCTTTCAGAAATGTGGCAATCGATCAGTAGAAGACTTGCCAAGACTTAGGGATTTAGGTACATTCACTTGGCACAGAGAGCTGTTGCTGAGCCTCTCTGCACCGACTGGGGGATGCCTGTGCATCCCCGTTGGTCTCACTGGTCAAGAACCAAAGTGTGAACCAAACACAAGAGGAAAGAGACAAGCAGGGCCTGACTCTGTGGGCATCACCATGTGCCAAGCAGGACCTCATGCAAGCTACGTTTTTCTTGACTCTAGGCTGCCGGCTGTCCTATGGAGATAGTAATCAATCATGCGGGCCATATAGATAAGATGGTTGAGACAAGATAGGAGAAACACCTTGGATAGTTGAATTGGATTATATAAGTGCACTCATCAAACACAAACACTGCTAGTTGGCTTGGGGGAATAACAGGGGTCTACTTGAGTAAATATACGCACTGAAGCAAAATGGTAGTATTTCATACTTCTATTAGGAGAAACAACAGATAAATTAACAAGGTACAGTTTCCTTCTACGACTGTATTGAAGAGAGTATTGAAGAGATTAGCAGAGACCAGCAAACTAGCAGAGATTCACTCCTCCCGGAAACATGACACCAACATCTTGAACATGGCGATTTTCAGAGATCCTTTGGTGGTCCAGGTTTACACATCAGACTGTGGAAATAAAGGATGGGGAGAGCGGCAGCGTTAGTCAAGTGCATGTAAATGGAGAAAATGTGGCATTTGAAATGAGATCTGATTCTCAATTTGAACCCAGGTGAACGGTCAGCAACATTTTTGGTAAAAGGGGCCGGAATCAGGTCACCGCTGAACTTCCAGGTTGCCAAGCACCTGAAGGGGGCTGTGTAGAGCTCTGCTTGGGAGGCAAAGCCACTTGGCCAGTTTGCCGCATGCCTGATGGGGAATGGCGAAACTACCAGCCCAGGCTCGCGGAATCCCTGTTATGTGCCACACAGGGCAGCTCCACCGTTCCCCACCCTGTGAACAGCAAAGGCGAACGAATCCTTCACCTCCCAAGCTGAGCTCTGTGCAGTCAGTATGACTCTGGCTGGCAGCACTGGGGTAGCTAATGAAAGTGTAGTGAAAGTGAGGGGGCAATATGATGCCCCGGAAGTGATGTCACAGCAGGAAGTGGCATCACAGTGGTATTGTCATATACTTTTTTGGCCATATTCTTTTTTTGATAGAACGAAGATGGTAAGCTCCAATTTGTATCATTGCATTCTGCATTAAATTCCACATCAAAAGGTATACGATACTGTACAGCATGATGGTATTATTCATACATACCAGGGTTTTCACAATTGTGGCCACTAGTGTCAAGTCCAATGTGTTGCCCCTCTCAGACTTGTTGCCCTGGGCATTTACACCCTCCTGCACTTCTTCTTCTGCCTCTGGCTGGCAGTCCAGGTCTTGATTTCAGGCTGTAATTTTCCACCCCCTGAACTAGAGGAACCATCAGGGTGGCTCCACACGTGAGGCCTGGTGGGCATGCATCCCTGTCTGCACAAGGGTCCACATCTGCCCCTGCCCAGCCTCTGGGGGCCTGCCACTGCCACCACTTCCCACCAGCATCAGGCAAGCCAGGCCCATGCAGAGGGTCAACAGGTGACTGTGGACAAGCAGAGCTGCCTGCTTCTTTCAGCGTCTGTGTACTCCTCCTATCCTGGACGTCCTGTCCCCTGATGATGTGAAACAGCACAGGAAAGAAAGACGGTGGCCCTCTATTACCACCTGCTCCAATGCTCTCAGGAAGCCTCCTCACTGCTCATGGGACAGTGTGGCGCAGCAATCAAGGTGGATTATTTTTTCCCCCGCACCAGTTTTATGAATCCTGCTACTGCTGCTTCCGACCACCACCTATTGAGCTAGTCAGGGGCCCAAAACTCAAGGAGGAGGTTCAGCAGAATCATCTCTTGCACTACACGAACACATTAGGGCATAAGCCACAGCCACCCTCACTGCACACATGAACAGTGTCCTTCCCCGCTGAACTCCATCCCCGCTCTCACTCTGGACAATGCACGTGCTCCTGGTTGGGGCTTCAAGGGCATTTCTCCAGTGTTTCAGCACCGCCTTGAGGAAATGGGAAGCAAACTGGGTATATTCCCTTCATGTTTGCATTAGAGAGTTCTTCACACGTTAGTCTGTATACAGTCCTTGTCCAGGTATCTGTACACATACCCAGTTTTGAGACGCCTTTGTACATTAGTCCCTCAAAGTGCACCTTCATGTGGAAAAAAAGGGAGCGCCTTCCGCTCTGGCCCAGTGTCGTGTGCCGCAGGGAGCTAGGCCTGGGCCTGACCCAAAGTTGGCAGTTGCAGGCCCAGCCCCCTTCCTCTCTCTGCAGCTGGAGGGAAACAAGCTCAGCCAGCCTGGATGTGCGTTTGGCACTCGGTGGCCAGGAGAGCCAAGTAGCGATGGGAGAGCGCAGCGCCTTGCTGGCCAAGGTCGGTGCTCTCAGCACATCCACAGCTTTGATCCTCTGGCTGGGAGCGGGAAGGAGCAGGGGATTAGCTGCCTGAAAGGGGGTGGCGGAGGGGTTTGAAAAGCTAGAACTGAGAGGTGTGAGGCAGTCAGCAAGAGGCCATCCTGGGCACCTGGCCGCTCAGGTATCCAGCTGGCTAAGGAGCCGAGGTGAGAGATCGGACAAGGAGAGTCAGGCAGTTAACATTTGCATTGGGCTTGAGACGTACTGCCAAGCTGTGGATGTCTGAGGCCTTTTGAGCCTTTGTAGTGTAACCAGTAGTTTTAATAAATCTTGATCATTTTCACAACCTGACGTGCCATTTCTTCTGGGAACTGAAGTCAGCTATTCCAGAATTACCTCTGAGGACTTAGCTACCAAGGAACTGAATTGGGCACAGGTAAAGTCTCCTGGATCACTGGGGGTTTGCTAGTGGTCAGGAGGGTGTGGGCCTCACCAGTCAGGGTCTCTGGGGGTCTGCGGGATTGGCCAGACCCCGGGGATTATGATACCCGCCCATCCAAAACACTACTCTGGATCCACATTATGACAGAACCTCCGTCTCTGGTTCATGCCAGTTCAGACATTCTGGCCCCAAACATTCATGGGGGGTGGGCAGACATGTGCTATCTGAGTGCGGCTGAAGCAAAGTGCTCCCATGTGGCCTCATCCAATGGGCTACCATGATGGAATATCATCATCCAAACCACTGATGTTGGTGGCAAAAGCTTGCCACTGGCGCTGGGCCAGATAGGATCAGGCCCTATGATTCCACAGTCCTGCTTCAATTTTCCTTCCCCATAAGGGCACCAGCATCCAGACATCAGGAGAAAGAATCACCCACCAACTATGCCACAGCTCAGCAAGAGAGTGCAAGCTTGCATGGAGAAGAATGTGGGCTCAATCAGCATCTCTAGGGAAGGTAGAAGCAGAACGTTCTTCTGCTTGAGCAAGGCAGACCAAGAGCTGACTTAGGAGAAGGCAGTTTCATATGTTTTGGGCTGGGATCCATCATCAGCTGTTTCTGTGGAGGAGTTCACTTACTTTTCAACTTCTGCAACAAGGATAAAGGAGGCTGCATTTTCCAATTCTCGCTGCTCCACGGGGACATAGTGCAAAAGCACACCGACCACCCATGTTGGCACATTGAGTGTCTCCTGCAGGAAGAACAGTGTTAATGTGTGTTCATGACAGCCAAAAGCAATTCATCCCGAGGGTTGTTCATACTTCAGACTGTACCCAGGTACATCTGTGCACACTGAGGGCACAATTCTAACCTGGAGTTAGGCCAGCTCAGTTAGGCCAGCAAAGTTTGGCTGGCACAAGGGACACCATAAAGTAGGTTTGGACCACTCTCGGAATCAGAGGCCACACACAGACGTGCACCATCCTCCCTGACTCCGAGAGTGGTCCAAATGCACTTTATGGTGGCCCTTGTGCCAGCCAAACTTCATTGGCCAAACTGTGCCGGCCTAACTCCAGGTTAGGATTGCGCCCTCAGTATTAGTTTGTAGCTGGATACAGCAATTCATAGGATTCAAGCACAACCTTGTTTCTCGTCTACATTTTAACCAGAGAGGGTGGGGGATCTGCCTCTCAGCTCTTTATATTCACGGACAAATCCAGTGGGCCCCCTCACCATCTGAACTTGTGTTCCAGTGGTGCAGCATGCTCTACAGCAGTCGAAAAATGGACTGGCCATGCAGCCAGCCTGCTGTCACAAGGGACAAGGGACCTCATGCCAGCAGCCTCCAGTAAGTTGACATGGGCAGTGGGCATTGCTGGGTGGGAGCGGCGTGGAGACCAGGGCAGGGTGGGGTCTGTGTCAAGGCGGGGAAGGGGCAGCTGATACCTTCTCCCTGCCCTTGGCCCCGGCCCCTCTTCCCAGGCATACTCAAACTAGCATCAGAACAATGGCTGGCTCAAGTCTGACTAGACCCATTGCAGCAGCAGAGGCTTACCCCCTGTAAGAGAGCCATGTTCCTCTGCCTGGAGGACTGCTCCCCCATGGGATGCAGTGTGTGGTCTGATGGCACGGCTGCATTGGTGGTGGTGTCAATGGCTTTAGCTGGGATTGGGCTGCAGGTCTTCTTGACCGATCCAGCAAGGACTGCAAGTCACTCCTATAAGCCTCCTTCTGCCTGGCAGTTTACCCTTTATGGGGGTGAAGGACTAGTCAGCTGGACAGGCAGGAGTAAATTCTTCCCCACAAGTCTGTGTCAGTGGGATCAACATGGCCCTTTAGTCCCTTCCTCTTCCTTCATCATTACATCCCCAAAGCACAAGAGCTCCTTCTTGACTCAAGCAACCCTTCCCTTTTCTCCATGCTTATCTCTTATCTGGATTTCTCTCCTCCTCCTCCTCCTCCAGCTTGATTGCTTGTTATACCCAGAACATTTTCCTCTGACTGCAAAATTATCTCCTCTATAAATCATGCACTCTTTTCAGTTTGATTCAGGCACTGAGGGCGCAATACAAGTACACCCTTGGGCTGACGCAAGCTGCTTGCACCAGCCTTGCGGTGTCGCAAAAGTGCTGCAAAGCACTCTTGTGCCAGTGCTTCTGGCCCAGGGCTGACACAGGCAGCTGCATCAGCCAGAAGCACCATCACAGCATCCAGGTAGGTTGGTCCCATGTTGGACGTGTTTGGCCAGCGCGGGGCCATATCTGGGTGGGGGCAAGGCAGGAGAGAGGGAGGAAGAGAGCAGTGGGAGGGTGTTCCAGCAGATGTGTTGGCCTGGGAAAGGGGGATGGAGTTCCAAAGCCTGGTCCTGATTAGGACTGCTGCAGGAGGCTTGGACTTGCAATTTTGTGGGTGCAGATTTGATCAGCCCTATTGGGTTGCATGCACCTTACTGCAGGGCAAGGGGACGTTCATCCCTTTGAACCAAACTAAGCTGCTGCTGTCTCCTAACTTAGCCTGCCTGCACCTACCCAAGTAAGGATTGCACCCTGACTCTTTTTTTCTCTAGTGCCAGGTTAGGAGGTGGGTGCCCCATAATCAACCATTGAAGTCCCCCTTATGCGTGTATCTTGGGAAAGATGTGCATCACTAGAACATGTGTCCTGTAGCACTTGTGATAAATGTGCTGCAATTGAACTCAGCTCTCAAAGGTATCTGGAAGATGGGGATTTCAGGTGCCAGAGCTGGGGAGGCAAGAGTAGAAGCACTGGAGGCTGGGTTGCCTTAGGCACTTTTCCTCTGGCTCGGAGTACTTGCAGGCTCCAGACCCAGCATCTTGTATCCTTGGTTCTCAGAACCACCCACCACCATAACAGAAGAGCCAAATGCTTTCCACCAACTTACCCTAACCCTTCACAGTCTCACCTGACAAAGCCTGGGCTTGACTGTTAGGCACAGCTGCCAAAGCCTCTTGATTCATCTCACCTGGATCCAATCCTGCATGCTGAGCCTCTACTATGAAAAAGAAGGCAACTATAGAGAGAAACGTGAGGAACCGCATGGTTGTAGGTTTGTCAGCATCACTGGAAAGAGTCACCATGTTCAAGAGGCAAGAATGATGCTTTGGAGCAAAGCCTTGAGACTTATATAGAGAGGGTAATTACCTGGAAGGAAGCGAAGGTTGCTTACCCCCAAGCCAGGCTTAATTGCTCGTGAATGTGTACCCTTTCCAGGTGTTCTAGCCAAATCTAACTGGCCAAATCTAACAAGGCACTAAGGAATAACTTTCTTAGAAACAAAGAGCTGTCACACCAGGCACTGAATGGCAATCTCTGTGTTTACCCTGCTCTTATTCCTAACAACTTGTTCTGAGAAAGTTGCTTGTTCATCATTTGTATGTCTTTGTTTCCTCAGATGGCACATTCTAGCTACAATTGCTTATTATGGGGTGGTGGTGTCAGTTTCCTGGAGCAGGAGTGTGAAAGACTGGGCACTTTCGAAATGGCTTTAGGAGACTCTCCTGATGTTTCTGGATCTCATGATGGTGGCGATGATAATGACGATGATTAATTAATGGCACAATCCTAACTTTGGTTGATGTGGGTGCAGCGACGGCTGCGTGGAACTAGAGTGTTGCAAACATGCTGTAAAAAATGATGTGACACCTTTTGAATAAGTAGAATTGGAGGGAAGGCCTGAGCCATACCCAGGTATGCCTGGGTAGCCATGCTTGCTACTGGGCAGCGCAGGAGCTGGGTGAGGGCAAGAAGAGGGTGGGGAGGAGATGTAGTTGATGAGGGAGGGTGGAGATGGGTGGATTGGGCCCAGGACAGGGCAGGATCAGCAGTGTTACAAGTATCCCCTTACTCTGAAGTGCCTGAGCAGCCCTATTGCACCAGGGCTGCTTAGGATTGGGCTGCCCACTTCTTTCCCATCCTATCCCACAGACGTGTAGTTTATTGAATTCACTCTATTTTTGTGTGTGTATATATTTGCAATATTCCACTTTTCTTCCAAAGCTTGGAATGGTTCACCTACAGTTCTTCAACCTTCTATCTAGCCTAGTCCTGCATCCAGTAATAGCCAGTGAGGTGCTTCAAAGAAACCCACAAGGAGGGCATGGAGGCAACCAGAGTGTTATACTCAGGGATAGACTTCATCTGAATAGGGAGGCTCCATTTCTTACTGATTGAATTTCCAGTTTTCAGACTGAAAAACTTTATTCACAGGGTGCAATCCTAACCTAGAGTTAGGTTGGCACAGTTAGGCCAGCAATGTTTGGCTGGCACAAGGGCCACTGTAAAGTATGTTTGGACCACTCTTGGAGACCAGCACACAGACAAGAGCCATCCTCCCTGATTCAGAGAGTGGTCCAAACATGCTTTATGGTGGCCCTTGTGCCAACGAAATTTTGCAGGCTCAACTGCACCCAAATGCCGGCACTGCTGCTTGCGCCAGTCCAGCGCCAGACTCACTAGCACAGATGTGCCTGATGGCACATTGGCAACAGTGCTGGATCGGTGCAAGAGTGCAGCATTGGCGCAGCGCCAGTATAGGATTGCACTCTCAAAGGCTTTGTTGAGAACAAAGTTGGAAATTCTGCCTTCCCTGCCTCCTTGCAGTTTCCTAGCTACTCACATTCAAAACAAAAACCAGCAGCAACAGAGAGTTGTGAGAGGTGGTGGAAGGGGGATATAATAAAAAATGTGTGTGATTTGCATGCGGCGACCAGAACTGGACACAATATTCCAGGTGCGGCCTTACAATGGCATGATAATATATTGGCTGTTTTATTCTCAACCCCTTTTTTAATGACCCCAAGCACGGAATTGGTCTTCTTAATTGCTGACGCACACTGGGTCGACACTTGCATTGAATTGTCTACCAGCACCCCGAGATCTCTCTCCTGAGCTGTCACAGACAGCTCAGAACCCATTAGCCTAGAGGTAAAGTTTTGGGTTTTTGCCCCAACGTGCATCACTTTACATTTGTCTATGTTGAAACGCATCTGCCATTTGGCTGCCCATTCCCCCAACTTGGAGAGATCCTTCTGGAGCTCTTCACAATCCTTTCTGTTTTTTACCACCCGGAAAAGTTTTGTGTCATCTGCAAACTTGGCCACCTCGCTGCTTATCCCTGTCTCCAGGTCATTTATGCATAGGATTGTACTATAATACTAGTACTATCATTTAGGGAGCAACCCTAACCTGCACTGGAACAGGCAGACTGGCAGGCCTGCTCAGTATCCAACGCCGGTTAGGAGCAGGCTGGAGCCTTCACAGGGCAAGGGCACATTCGTTCCCTTACCCCTAGGTAAGCGGCAGCCGCCCCGATGGGCCTGCTCAATAGCAGGGGCAAGTCCAAGCATGCCGCACAGTCTGAATCTGGGCTGTGTGGCCAGGGGGCAGGGATTTGGATGCAGAGTAATGGCTGTATCCAAACTGCACCCTCCCCTCTCCAGGCTGCTGGAATGCCCACCCTTGCCCTGTTCTGCCCTTGCCTTTCTGGCCACCTAGAAAAGCCCCTGTGCTTGCTGAACCCAGGGTGGCTTATCAGTGGCTGGGTCAACACAGTGCACTTTGCATTGTTGCGCATGTGCTTTATGGCACCTGTGTGACAGCGCTTGGCGGACGCAAACGGCTTGTGTTGACCAAAGGGGGTGTTGGATTGTCCTGTTAGGCTTCCTTTTTCATTTTTTCAAAATAGGCAACATATACATTCTTATATTGTAATACAATCATGATATAATACCTTCATATTTTGTTTGCCTGTTCCCTGGAGGGCTCAGTCATACGTTGTGTCCTCCGTTGACTCACTGTGTATTACAGAGACGCTTTCAGGGCTAACAGGGCTGGCT
>JAJKFI010016652.1:0-11231 GCA_029204185.1 Lerista edwardsae | reverse complement strand
GTGTGTGTGTGTGTGTGTGTGTGTGTGTGTGTGTGTGTGTGTGTGTGCGCGCAGTGGGCTCACATTATCTGTGAGTTTGACATTCATGGATTTGAAAATCCATGCATACTGACACTCCACAGGCACACCTGGACCCTCCAAATCTGACCGGAGCTGAGCTCTGGTTGCGTCTGGAGGGTTTCTGAGACCAGCAGAGGCTGTGTGAGACCAGCAGAGGTATGGCCTCTGCAGGCCTCCGAATGGCCATTAGGGCCAAAAACATCACTTCCGATGTTCAGACATGAAGCTCTCTGTGGGCTATTGTGCACGTACACACATACTTTCCACTTTTGCTGCTAGCAATGTCTCTTTGGCTCCCTCTGCTGGTCAGCATGGCACATTGCTATCAATGTGTGCAAACTGATGTTTTTCCTGCTGCAGCTGCTGCTTGTAATGTTGCTGACTGGGAGATGAAGCAAATATTGCACAGGCCAGATAAATACCTTCTGTGGGTCGCATCCAGCCTGTTGGCCTTATGTTTGATACCCTGACCTAGATGGTTGAACTGTTATAGTGGCTACGCTAGTTATAGTGGCTCCACTTCAAACTCAATACACACGTATTCAGGGGTCCAGGTCTGGACTCAACGGATCTCAGCAGCATTTGCAGAGTGGCTGCTGGTGTGCTGCACAACTTGATATGCACCATCACCTCCATACTAGGACCAAAGAGGATTGTATAGACAATGCTCCTGGGGTTGGGTGGGTGGGTTGAGGTTACAGTGGCCACCACACCACTTTTGTTTGTCGTGCCATGGGCATCAACATGGATGACAGGGGCCTTGACCAGGTTGCCTCCCGTTTTGGTGTGGGTGGCACTTGTGCAACCCTCAGGTCAAGGACACACAGGAGATTGGGTGGTGATCAGAGCAGAGCGCAGGCTTTGTGTGCAGGAGGTCTCAAGCAGTGGTGTCATTCAAATGATTTAGGAACAGGAACTCACTTTTGAGTTCAAATTCAAATGTTGAAAAAAAAAACCCGGAAGCAGCCACGGAGCCCGTTAGGATCTGGAATGCCCGTTCTGGTCCATTCCCCCTGAATGACATCACTGCCTTCTCCCCAGTGGGCTGCAGACTCACCAGAGCGGCTGCTGACTCCATGTGTGTGGCTGGAGGGAGCGAGGAAGGGGGCTGTGCAGGACGGGACTTCCCCACTGCAGCCCTTCCCCCTTCGCCCTCCTAGGAATCCGGAGTCGCTCCCTTTAACCCTCTGAGTGCCAGCCAACCAAGAAGAAAAGCTCTTTGCAGAGGAATTGGGAGGGGGGAGGAGGGAGAGTGAAGTGGGCGGAGTCAGCCCTAATTTTAACTAGTGGAACTGAGTTCCCCCGTGTTCCCCCTGCATGACATCACTGGTCTCAAGTTCAATTATTGTCATCTCTGCTTAGAGAGGATCTCAGTGGCAGGAACACTCTCCCACTCAGAGGCAGATCTAAGGGAGGGCAAAGCTCTAAGTTTTGCAAGAAGCCTTACCTTGCAGTGGAAATCACTCCTCTCTTGCACCATTTTAGCCAATCCTCACAGGGAAAAGCAACATCTTGGTGTTGCTTACTGGCTACAGCAGCAAGGGAGAGGAGGGATTTACATGACAGGGTAAGGCTTCTTGCAACACTTAGCGCTTTGCCCTCCCTGTAGATCCGCCTCTGCTCCCACTGCCTGATATCTCTGGAATATCAGGAAACCAGAGAAGCTTCCTACCACTCAAAGAATGCATCATGCGAGATCCACACAGGCCATTGCTCACCGTTGGGAAGTCCTCCAGCACTTGCTTGTCCTTCTCTTTGCTGTCCATGAATTTCCAGTCTGGCTGATACAGGTAGGAGTGGAAGGCCTGCAACAAGGGAACCTTCCTTTCAATGCTGATGGTCATGTCATCCTCAATCGTGTCCAGAGCTCGGAGAACCAAATAGAAGATGCACACCGCATGTCTGCAGGGAAGGAAAGTATATGGGATGCCAGTGGGGAGAAGACAATTCAGGGCTGCCTCTGAAGGCTGGTCAGGTTCAAAATCCAGCAACCCATTTATCTTGGCAGAGAAACAGATTATTTACTAAATAAATGACTATTCTTCCCACAGAGGACCTTATTAGTGTTGGACTACGTCTAGTGTTGGACTACATCTCAAGCCATAAGTGTACTCAGCTATAAGTCTCAGCTATAAGTCTACTGGGTGACTGTGGGCCACTTGCTATGTCTTTGTCTAGCCAGGGCTGTTGCAAGGAACAGGACTCTGAGCTCTTTGACGAATTGCAGAACAGAAATGTCATTTCCACATACACACAAACACCCCTTTTAATGGGACAGGTGTTGCTTCAGGAGTGGTGTGTCTCTCCATGCAACCTGAATCGGCTTCCCACTGTCACCCCTGAATGTGCATGCCTCTGCAAAGCCTTCTTTGGAGAAAGGGCAGGCAGCTATTCTTCCGTCCCCGCACTCTTTATTCGCAAAGCACAGCTGAAGCTGCCTCCTTGATCTTCTGCTCGTTGATTTGAAATGAATGGGTGCAGAGGACGCAAAACACCTTCTGCTCATGCTCACCATAAACCCTCACCAGAGGGTCAGAGTGGGGAGCTGCATGAAGCAACCTAGGGATGAGCAGTTGGATGAGCACCAAATCACCTATCCCTGCCTACTTGGTGCTTCGTAAGCCCTGAGTAGACCGGTAGAAATAATTTGGAGGCAGGGCGGCTTTTTTTAATCCAGCTGCCTTGATGGGAGGAGGCTGCCACTGCTATGATCCCCTTCCACCCTTCTCTCAGCAGTCAGGGGGCTTGTCCATTTGCTGCCCCTTCAAGCATGCCCAAGGGGACTGCTTCACACATATATCCAGTATATAGTCGCGTCAGTGGCTGCTCATTCTGTTTTGTCTGGCATTTGACATTTAATTGACTCTTGTACCTCTACAGCAGAACCTGCATTGTAAATAGCATGCCCTCCTCCAATGATTTTTATTTTACCCTGTTTTATTTATATTTCATTGTCTTATTTCTATGTACTGTGTTGTTGTTGTTGTTGTTGTTGTTGTTGTTGTTGTTGTTGTTGATTTCCAATAATCGTGAGCCTCCTTGGGCATCTGCCCCGACAAAGGAAAGGCAGGGTGAAAATCGGTCGGTCGGTCGGTCGGTCGGTCGGATGGATGGATTCCTGGTGGCCTTGTGCACAGACCAGCCCTGCATTGCCTATATATTTATTTGCATTTAAAGTCTCTGTATGCAATGTGCTATGCAACTCATAGCTTTGGATCAGAGCCAGTTTCCTCAGAGCCACATGAGGGCAATGCTTTCCAAAGTCTGCCAGCTCGCAAATCCCACCACACTGGAGAGGAAGAGTGTGACTCCTGGAAGTGACTGGCAATAATGTCATCACATGGCTTTGAATGTGCGCAGGATGCCTATGAATGTAGGTAAGAGGATCAGGGAGAGCAGGAGGGCCCTTTAGAGCAAGCAAAAACCATACACAGGACTTCTGCCCACCATACTGAGTCTCCTTCCGGTGTTTGTAGGCATCACCCGCAGTTTTGCTGCCAGCCAGCTGGTGGCCCACAATGCCACTTTGGGAACCACTGGTATAGGGGCACAATCCAGCAAAGTCCTTTTGGTGTTGCAGAGTACAAGTATGTTTACAAAAACATTACTCTGGAGGCTTATGCCTCAACTGGTACATGAGTGTTCATGAAGTCAGTGAGAGAAGCCAAAGAAGGCACTCCATTTTTGGTGACTACAAATGGTCTTGTTTACCTTGAAGTCAGGAAGCTCTTAAGATGTGGCTTTGCTTACAAGTCCGAACTGGCTGACCAAGCAAGGCATGGCTAGATCATGCAACTTTCCAAGGTGAGGTCTCTAACAAGCCAGCCAGTGAAGTGGGGCGGGGGGCTTTCTCCACTGAACCACCATTTGGCCTTCCCTCCAATGGTCTATGGGGCCATCAGCCCAAACAACACCACATCAGATTGACCTGACCATGTTTGCTAGGCATGCAGCCAGCACCATATGCAGAAAACAGGTTAGGTTACACCTGCTTAGAAACTATATTTTTCAGGGATGCTGTGGTTGCAGGCTGCCTATTTTGGTAGGATTGTGCAAGTCCCTTCTGAGTCTGATTCAATGGGGGAATCAGCCTGGAGCCTTGGATCTTTTGAGGAGCTAGCAAAACTTCCTGCCTGCCTTCATGACATGGTCTGATCGTGCCTGGGTGCCAGTGCTAACTTGGCAACATGGCCTAGGGATGGGGGTGTCTTGTCCTACTCTCAGGCAAAAAAATATACTGGACCGTTCAACATACAAGGGTGGCCTGTGCCTTCCTCCCTCTGTCCCACATAGCCCAAGACTCACCTCATCTTGATGTCAAGTGCCATGATGATGGTGGCAAAGCTCTGGCTGATATCACTCAAGTACTTGTAGCAAATGCAGAGGCCATCGCTGAGCGAGTTCTGCAGGAAGAACATAGATGGAGGGCCCAGTTGGCCAGTTGATCAGCAAGCTCAGAAGACCAGCAGGGGCTTCAAACGGTGGCTGCCACTCAAAGAGGAGACTGAGCCCACTTATTCTCAGGATTCAAAAAGTTGCTGTTTTGCTGAAGCCAAAAGATCTACTGTATATACTCATGTATAAGTCTAAAAATTTATGCCTGAAAACATGGATCGACTTATTCAGTTAATATAGCTTTTAACAGCAGCTTGGATAGGGGCTGGGCTAAAAGCAAAAAGGGTTTTTTTTTTTTAGAAGCCATTTACTTACTAGTAATTGTTCTTAGGCACCAACAAACAGACACATTGTGACCTTTACTAGGCAGACTTAGTTGTACGCAGTGGTGTCATCTACTCTCTCGTAAGCCGGAACGCGGGCGGGACTTGAGTGATTGACAGACGGTCGACTCACTTCCGGGTTCTTCGCGCACCCCGCGCGGCTTTCCCTCGCCTCGGAGGGAGCGCCTGCTCGCCAGGGGGGATGGGTGGGGGGCGCGAAGAACCCGGAAGTGAGTCGACCGTCTGTCAATCACTCAAGTCCCGCCCGCGTTCCGGCTTACGAGAGAGTAGATGACACCACTGGTTGTACGGGGTGGTTTGCCATTGCTCTCCCCAGTCATCTTGTTACCCCCAGCAAGCTGGGTACTCATGTTACTGACCTCAGAAGGATGGAAGGCTGAGTCAACCTTGAGCCAATTACCTGAGAACTTCACTGCTGCTGGGCTCAAACTCAGGTCATGGAAAGAGTTTTTGACTGCAATATTGCAGCCTACCACTCTGCACCACACAAGCTTCTTTCATGATTACAATTGGTACTTTATTTCTAAGTAAGGAATACTTAACGGCAAATGCGAAGAACTCCTGTATTTACTCTGTGTTCCCTGCTTCTCTCTGTTTTTGTGGTTTGGGGCATGTTTACCCCTTCCCCAACAGCTTCAGCCTATCCAGACATCACTCATTCTGACCTGGATGCTTTACCCCCACATACATGAGAAGCTGGCTGTGGCTACTCACTGGTGAGGGGAGACACTCTGCACATCATCCCCATCCCTGTTCTTTGCTACTTGGTGCCAGAACCATTTGTGACACAAGAAGAGATTGTAGTCAAGCCTAATGTTTTCCACTAGTGTTACCGGTAACTAAAATCCTGTTTTCTTGATTACTTGCCTGCCTTTAATTCCCCAGGCCCTGCACAACACAAGCAACACTGACTGCAAAATATCAGGAAATAGTATTTTTCTGGTGATCAGGCTGTGATCCATAGGACACGGCAGGCTTTAAACAGAATTAAGAATAATTTGCAGTATTATACAACATTCGGAATTCCTGCATGCATACCCTCTTTGAAGGAAGAGTTTCCTTCTCTGGTTTCCTTTAAGGACCAATAGTGTATAAGAGTGGAACAGATGGACTGGAGTGAGAGGAGAAGGAGCAAGTCCCCAGCCAGCAGCACCCCTTTCCCTGCCCGCCTGTATTTCTCTTCCCCTACTACTTTAGGAAGATGTGGCACTCACCTGGTCCACCTTGGGCAGTCCAGAGCCGCTCAGCCTGAACTTCAGAAGGTTGTACAACTCAGTGGGATGCTCCAGCAATTCCTTTAACAGCTCCATCAGCGTCCAGCCTCAGCTGTTATTGTTTTGGCAGCAAGATATTTATTTCAGTGGAATCACTCATACCTTCCCCTTACAATACTCTCCAAATCTCCTTTTTCTGCTCATCCTCAATCTTGCCTCTTCTTTCCCCCCTTATCCCCTAATGTCCTTTTCTTCTTTAGCTTCCCTCCATCCTCTCTTATTGAGCCCCCCCCCCCATTTTTCCCTCCTGGCTTATTTTTTTTTCTTTTCTGCCCCTGCCTTTCTCTTTCCCTCCCTCATTTTATAGATTGCCCTTTAGATCTCTACCTGCTCTCTTCTTGTCTGTCCCTTGAGATGCTCTAACCTAAGGCATCATTTTCCTCCCTCTTTTATCCGCCTAGCCTAACAGCAGCCAGTCCCACACCTGTTTTGGTGAACTAATAGGAAGCTTTGCTTTTTTTCCAGGGCTGCTGTGACAGCCTTTCAGTTCCACTTGATTGGCTCATGCAGACCTACAAGGAATGAAGGATTGCTACAATCTGTCAGGCTGTTGCTGGCATCTTTGCAACCTGAATCATTTAGGGATGCAATTTTCAATCTTTTCTATTTCATGGAACACTAACAAAGTGCTAACATTGTCAAGGCACACCACCCATTTTTTGATAATTGAAAAGATACCCCCGACATTGCCAGCTGGGGGGTTACCTCTCCCATGGCCCTACTAATAAATGACTGTTCCTAAACCCCCACAGCACACCGGAAGACCATTTGTAGCACACCAACGTACCACAGCACAGAGGCTGAAAAGAACTGATTTAGGGAGAGTTGGAGAAATTAAATAAGCAAAAGAAAGTTGTGTCTGGGTTTATTAACGTAAGAGCCACATAATGATAAACTTCAGATGTTTGAGAGCTATTAATGGGATGTTTTAAGAGCATCAATATTTAAGCATTTAAATGTATTTACCCACCATTAACATTAAACTAAGGTTTTAATCCAGTGGACCCTCAGTTTATACCCCTGCCAACAAAGGTTCGCATAGTCAAAGCTATGGTTTTCCCAGTTAAGTAGCAATGTATGGCTGTGAGAACTGGACCATAAGAAAGGCAGAGCGCCGAAGAATAGATGCTTTTGAATTATGGTGTTGGAGAAGACTCTTGCGAGTCCCCTGGACTGCAAGGAGATCCAATCGGTCAATCCTCCAGGAAGTCAAGCCTGATTGCTCCCTGGAAGGACAAATCCTGAAGCTGAAGCTCCAATACTTTGGCCACCTCATGAGAAGAGAGGACTCTTTAGAAAAGACCCTCATGCTGGGAAAGATGGAAGGCCAAAGGAGAAGGGGGCGGCAGAGGATGAGATAGATAGTGTCACCGAAGCAATGAACATGAAATTGGGCGAACTCAGGAAGCTAGTGGAGGACAGGGAGGCCTGGCGAGCTGTGGTCCATGAGGTCGCGAAGAGTCGGACACGACTTAGCGACTGAACAACAACAACAACAAAATGATTATAAGGCTTGAAAATGTCTTATTTACCTTTTATATTAATACAAAAAAGAGCCGTGGTGGACCTGAGGGGGGGCAAGTGGTGCAAATGCCTCAGGCACTGGGCTGGGGTTGCAGTAACGCTGGCCACCCATGCCCTGCCCCTGAAAAGGAGCACTTCGGAGCCACGTGAGGTCACTCTGAGAAGCAACCCCCATCGCAGAAGCCACTTCCTGGAGTGACCTGGTGCAACTCCAAAGGGCCTCCCGCCCCTCTGAGAAGGGGCAAGCAGCACTTCACAGCCATGTCTGGTTGCTCCAAGAAGTGGCTTCCGCCATGGAAGCTACTTCCTGAAGTGACCCAGCGTGACTCCAAAGGGTCATCCCACCCCTCCGAGAAGGAGTGGGTGGCTCTTCAGAGCGTGCCAGATTGCTCCAAGAAACGGCTTCCATGGCTGCTTCTCAGAACAACCAGGCGTGCTCTGAAGGGCCGCTCTCCCCTTCTTGAGGGGCAAGCGCAGTAGTGAAATTCAGGGCGTTCACCCAGGTTCTATAGAACCGGTTGTTAAATGGCCAGGCCCCGCCCACTCGCTTACCTCAGCTGGCTTCAGGGTTTTTTTTTTTGGCTCTGGCTATGACATCATAGAACCGGTTGTTAATTCATTTGAATTGCACCACTGGGCGAGCGGCCCTTTGGAGCCTTGCAAGGCTGCAGGGGGGGTGGCACCTGCTGGCGGACACATCCTTGGTGGTGTGCCTCCGGGTGCCAACCCCCCCCCCGGATCACCCCTGAAAAGAAGCTCAGCCAACATATTTCCACAAGCTGCACATTATATGTCGAACAGCCGCATGTGGCTTGTAAATTGTGATTTGGCCACCCCTGTTTAAAAATTGGAGGCCATCCTGACAGAAATGGGGCTCTTTTTTGTTGAGACCAGCTGATGCCACAATGCATCTTGTGACACCCACATGCACATTTAGGCATCCACACCCATCATTTTGCAAAATGAGATTGCACAACAATGCAAGTGTAGTTCAGCCCTGTGTCCAATCCACCCGGGACTGAGCTGGTGCAATTATCTCGAAGTATACAATTCCATAACAGATTTAATAATAACAGATTGCATGTTATGCACACTTTCCCCCTGAAGAATGTGACCTACATCTAAGGAGTCAAGCATAGGAAATGTGGTACCCATCATATTTGTGAATCCACCTGTTACTTGGATGGTGTGAAAAAATGGTTTAACTTAGGAATCCTTCCTCATATCTCTCACCCACAGAGCAGTGTCTTGAGCAGCCAATATGGTCTCTCCCTCTCAACTCCAAAACTGTCTCTTTGTTCTCTCTCCCCCCGTGCGTCCTCCCTCCTCCCAACCTGAGATTCAAAGCGCTCAGTAGTGCTCAGTAGTGTCAAGGTTTGCAAAGCACCTAAAAGTAGAAAATTTGTAGGCCTGAAGGAATACAAGTCCGACAGAGGCAATCATGAACAGCTGTGATTGTAAAAGTGCTGAATCACAGCACAGGTGAAGGTACTTGCCTGGTTGGAGCAGAGCCATACTTAACCAGAACGCTCCCAACACTGGGAGCAAAACAATAGTTTTTGATAGAATCAGCAGATAGAAAGGCTGTAGTGAGATGTAAGAGCTAGCTTTATTATTTTGCATTAAGCTTCATGTAGCAATGCCATGTTTTGAGTGCTTTAGAGGGCTTTTTGAGCCTGTCCTGTTGGCGCCCCCCCCCCATGCCCCCCGAAGTCGTGGGGAATGGGGGCGGCAAAGGGGTCAACCGGGTACATGGAGGTGGCTTGCAAGGAAATCAAGGAGATGGAGGCAAACGGCCAAACAACACTTTTATTCGGGTACACACACCTGCCTGCCCTGAGCCCCGTCCGTGGCCCCTCCTTGTTCTTGCATAGGAGGGCCGCCTTCAAGCCCCGCAACCCCACAGTCTCCCAACGTCCAAAAGAAAGTCCGGCCACCTGGGCCACAACACAAAAGTCCGGCCGTCCGGGCCAATAACAGTAATTCCAGGGGGGCTTCCGCCCACTCACAACTCCGTTGCGCGTCTCCCGAATACGCGTACTCTCCAGCGGGGCAGTCTCAGGGAATCTGGTCACAGCCACGGGGTGGAACGCCGGCAATCTCAGGCGGGGTGTCTGTCCCTCGGCAGGCGCCAGTCATCCTCATCACTGGGGTCCAAACCGCCTTGGGGGTTCCAGCCCTCTCGTTCCCCGAGAGGGGCTTAGGATCTCCGAGTCCCGACCCGCACCGTCCACGGGGACACCACGTTCCCCTCTCCCCAAGCCGCTTCCCCCTCTCCGGATGTTCCGTCTCCTTTTATCCCCGGAACCGCTGCCTCACTCGCCACAGGTGCGCCTCGTCTGGCTCGGCGTGCCCCGAAGACCCCCTCCCGGCCCGGCCCCGCTCCTGCCAACAGCCGACAGAGCCTCTATGCTGTAACCTGTAGTTTTAATAAACCCATTATATTCTACTCTATGGTGTGCCTCGTGTGCTGAAGTTAGCTGAATCCAGTCTTGGTGCTGGGCTACACCACTGGGACCGGTTGGGCTAAGGTAATGCCTCCTGGGCCACAGGAGGTTGCTGGTGGCCGGGAGGGGACATCATCCTGCGATCCCTGGGTGGGGGCAGTCTGGGGCTGCCCGGGATTGGCAACAGGATTGCACCCGAAGTCTCTCCCAGGTCCCTTTCTGAGCAGACGTGTCACGCTTTCCATGTGCATGCCTAGGTGAGTCTCAGCACATGGTGAAGAGGAATGTAAATACTCTGAAGACTATTTAAAACCCTTTGTTCTATAGTTAGTGGAAAGGAAGCCTTTGTATCTATAATTCTCTTGAGCCAATGAGTTCTCCCAGGACTACTGAATGAGGTTGGTGAGACTGCTAGTGGATAGGTGATCTGAAGCATTTGGTGGAGGTGAGGTGAAGCGGCTGGGAAGCTTTTGGTTGGAAGGCAGATCTGTGCCTTTTTTGAGAAGCAAAGGCGTGTGGGGAAGCAGCAGCAGAAAAGGGCACACTGATCTATTTCTAGGTGCACGTGTACATGCCATGACTGTGTGTCTCAAATATATTTTAGATGTTCTGTGATAATGCTTCATGTTCTTATTCAAAGTGATTTCCACCACTGATATATGGCAATCTGGAATTCCATAAGAATCTTTGCGCACACAGTGTCTGCTAAGCAAGTGATACCAGTTCACTGTGAAGCTGGAAATAGGGTGGACATATTGATAATGTGAGCAGCATAATGTGCTCCCAGAGGAATGGAGGGGCACTGTAGGAGACAGGAAGCTGGTCTAGATGGGCCCTTGGCTTGATCCAGCAGGGCTCTTCTTATGTTATGTTCTTTATGGAGCATCTACAACCAGGAGGAGTTGTTGAATTTAGGGTTGGTGTTTGCTTAAAATAAGCTAAGCCCTTACCACTGGCTCCAGTGTCACAAAAGTGCCGTAAGGCACTTCCACCGCCTGCGATAAGGGCTTACCAGCAGTGCCGGCCCAGCAGCAGTTGCCAGCACCCAGAGGAGCTGACATAGAGCCATCAGGTGGTAAGTTTCACCGTCGCTGGCATTGCGTGTATTTCGGGTGGGGTGGAACTAGGGGAAGGGGCGGAGTGGGGGTGGGACCAGCAGTGGCCTCCACCACCGGATCCTAACCTCA
>JAJKFI010016651.1:0-11231 GCA_029204185.1 Lerista edwardsae | reverse complement strand
GTGTGTGTGTGTGTGTGTGTGTGTGTGTGTGTGTGTGTGTGTGTGTGCGCGCAGTGGGCTCACATTATCTGTGAGTTTGACATTCATGGATTTGAAAATCCATGCATACTGACACTCCACAGGCACACCTGGACCCTCCAAATCTGACCGGAGCTGAGCTCTGGTTGCGTCTGGAGGGTTTCTGAGACCAGCAGAGGCTGTGTGAGACCAGCAGAGGTATGGCCTCTGCAGGCCTCCGAATGGCCATTAGGGCCAAAAACATCACTTCCGATGTTCAGACATGAAGCTCTCTGTGGGCTATTGTGCACGTACACACATACTTTCCACTTTTGCTGCTAGCAATGTCTCTTTGGCTCCCTCTGCTGGTCAGCATGGCACATTGCTATCAATGTGTGCAAACTGATGTTTTTCCTGCTGCAGCTGCTGCTTGTAATGTTGCTGACTGGGAGATGAAGCAAATATTGCACAGGCCAGATAAATACCTTCTGTGGGTCGCATCCAGCCTGTTGGCCTTATGTTTGATACCCTGACCTAGATGGTTGAACTGTTATAGTGGCTACGCTAGTTATAGTGGCTCCACTTCAAACTCAATACACACGTATTCAGGGGTCCAGGTCTGGACTCAACGGATCTCAGCAGCATTTGCAGAGTGGCTGCTGGTGTGCTGCACAACTTGATATGCACCATCACCTCCATACTAGGACCAAAGAGGATTGTATAGACAATGCTCCTGGGGTTGGGTGGGTGGGTTGAGGTTACAGTGGCCACCACACCACTTTTGTTTGTCGTGCCATGGGCATCAACATGGATGACAGGGGCCTTGACCAGGTTGCCTCCCGTTTTGGTGTGGGTGGCACTTGTGCAACCCTCAGGTCAAGGACACACAGGAGATTGGGTGGTGATCAGAGCAGAGCGCAGGCTTTGTGTGCAGGAGGTCTCAAGCAGTGGTGTCATTCAAATGATTTAGGAACAGGAACTCACTTTTGAGTTCAAATTCAAATGTTGAAAAAAAAAACCCGGAAGCAGCCACGGAGCCCGTTAGGATCTGGAATGCCCGTTCTGGTCCATTCCCCCTGAATGACATCACTGCCTTCTCCCCAGTGGGCTGCAGACTCACCAGAGCGGCTGCTGACTCCATGTGTGTGGCTGGAGGGAGCGAGGAAGGGGGCTGTGCAGGACGGGACTTCCCCACTGCAGCCCTTCCCCCTTCGCCCTCCTAGGAATCCGGAGTCGCTCCCTTTAACCCTCTGAGTGCCAGCCAACCAAGAAGAAAAGCTCTTTGCAGAGGAATTGGGAGGGGGGAGGAGGGAGAGTGAAGTGGGCGGAGTCAGCCCTAATTTTAACTAGTGGAACTGAGTTCCCCCGTGTTCCCCCTGCATGACATCACTGGTCTCAAGTTCAATTATTGTCATCTCTGCTTAGAGAGGATCTCAGTGGCAGGAACACTCTCCCACTCAGAGGCAGATCTAAGGGAGGGCAAAGCTCTAAGTTTTGCAAGAAGCCTTACCTTGCAGTGGAAATCACTCCTCTCTTGCACCATTTTAGCCAATCCTCACAGGGAAAAGCAACATCTTGGTGTTGCTTACTGGCTACAGCAGCAAGGGAGAGGAGGGATTTACATGACAGGGTAAGGCTTCTTGCAACACTTAGCGCTTTGCCCTCCCTGTAGATCCGCCTCTGCTCCCACTGCCTGATATCTCTGGAATATCAGGAAACCAGAGAAGCTTCCTACCACTCAAAGAATGCATCATGCGAGATCCACACAGGCCATTGCTCACCGTTGGGAAGTCCTCCAGCACTTGCTTGTCCTTCTCTTTGCTGTCCATGAATTTCCAGTCTGGCTGATACAGGTAGGAGTGGAAGGCCTGCAACAAGGGAACCTTCCTTTCAATGCTGATGGTCATGTCATCCTCAATCGTGTCCAGAGCTCGGAGAACCAAATAGAAGATGCACACCGCATGTCTGCAGGGAAGGAAAGTATATGGGATGCCAGTGGGGAGAAGACAATTCAGGGCTGCCTCTGAAGGCTGGTCAGGTTCAAAATCCAGCAACCCATTTATCTTGGCAGAGAAACAGATTATTTACTAAATAAATGACTATTCTTCCCACAGAGGACCTTATTAGTGTTGGACTACGTCTAGTGTTGGACTACATCTCAAGCCATAAGTGTACTCAGCTATAAGTCTCAGCTATAAGTCTACTGGGTGACTGTGGGCCACTTGCTATGTCTTTGTCTAGCCAGGGCTGTTGCAAGGAACAGGACTCTGAGCTCTTTGACGAATTGCAGAACAGAAATGTCATTTCCACATACACACAAACACCCCTTTTAATGGGACAGGTGTTGCTTCAGGAGTGGTGTGTCTCTCCATGCAACCTGAATCGGCTTCCCACTGTCACCCCTGAATGTGCATGCCTCTGCAAAGCCTTCTTTGGAGAAAGGGCAGGCAGCTATTCTTCCGTCCCCGCACTCTTTATTCGCAAAGCACAGCTGAAGCTGCCTCCTTGATCTTCTGCTCGTTGATTTGAAATGAATGGGTGCAGAGGACGCAAAACACCTTCTGCTCATGCTCACCATAAACCCTCACCAGAGGGTCAGAGTGGGGAGCTGCATGAAGCAACCTAGGGATGAGCAGTTGGATGAGCACCAAATCACCTATCCCTGCCTACTTGGTGCTTCGTAAGCCCTGAGTAGACCGGTAGAAATAATTTGGAGGCAGGGCGGCTTTTTTTAATCCAGCTGCCTTGATGGGAGGAGGCTGCCACTGCTATGATCCCCTTCCACCCTTCTCTCAGCAGTCAGGGGGCTTGTCCATTTGCTGCCCCTTCAAGCATGCCCAAGGGGACTGCTTCACACATATATCCAGTATATAGTCGCGTCAGTGGCTGCTCATTCTGTTTTGTCTGGCATTTGACATTTAATTGACTCTTGTACCTCTACAGCAGAACCTGCATTGTAAATAGCATGCCCTCCTCCAATGATTTTTATTTTACCCTGTTTTATTTATATTTCATTGTCTTATTTCTATGTACTGTGTTGTTGTTGTTGTTGTTGTTGTTGTTGTTGTTGTTGTTGTTGATTTCCAATAATCGTGAGCCTCCTTGGGCATCTGCCCCGACAAAGGAAAGGCAGGGTGAAAATCGGTCGGTCGGTCGGTCGGTCGGTCGGATGGATGGATTCCTGGTGGCCTTGTGCACAGACCAGCCCTGCATTGCCTATATATTTATTTGCATTTAAAGTCTCTGTATGCAATGTGCTATGCAACTCATAGCTTTGGATCAGAGCCAGTTTCCTCAGAGCCACATGAGGGCAATGCTTTCCAAAGTCTGCCAGCTCGCAAATCCCACCACACTGGAGAGGAAGAGTGTGACTCCTGGAAGTGACTGGCAATAATGTCATCACATGGCTTTGAATGTGCGCAGGATGCCTATGAATGTAGGTAAGAGGATCAGGGAGAGCAGGAGGGCCCTTTAGAGCAAGCAAAAACCATACACAGGACTTCTGCCCACCATACTGAGTCTCCTTCCGGTGTTTGTAGGCATCACCCGCAGTTTTGCTGCCAGCCAGCTGGTGGCCCACAATGCCACTTTGGGAACCACTGGTATAGGGGCACAATCCAGCAAAGTCCTTTTGGTGTTGCAGAGTACAAGTATGTTTACAAAAACATTACTCTGGAGGCTTATGCCTCAACTGGTACATGAGTGTTCATGAAGTCAGTGAGAGAAGCCAAAGAAGGCACTCCATTTTTGGTGACTACAAATGGTCTTGTTTACCTTGAAGTCAGGAAGCTCTTAAGATGTGGCTTTGCTTACAAGTCCGAACTGGCTGACCAAGCAAGGCATGGCTAGATCATGCAACTTTCCAAGGTGAGGTCTCTAACAAGCCAGCCAGTGAAGTGGGGCGGGGGGCTTTCTCCACTGAACCACCATTTGGCCTTCCCTCCAATGGTCTATGGGGCCATCAGCCCAAACAACACCACATCAGATTGACCTGACCATGTTTGCTAGGCATGCAGCCAGCACCATATGCAGAAAACAGGTTAGGTTACACCTGCTTAGAAACTATATTTTTCAGGGATGCTGTGGTTGCAGGCTGCCTATTTTGGTAGGATTGTGCAAGTCCCTTCTGAGTCTGATTCAATGGGGGAATCAGCCTGGAGCCTTGGATCTTTTGAGGAGCTAGCAAAACTTCCTGCCTGCCTTCATGACATGGTCTGATCGTGCCTGGGTGCCAGTGCTAACTTGGCAACATGGCCTAGGGATGGGGGTGTCTTGTCCTACTCTCAGGCAAAAAAATATACTGGACCGTTCAACATACAAGGGTGGCCTGTGCCTTCCTCCCTCTGTCCCACATAGCCCAAGACTCACCTCATCTTGATGTCAAGTGCCATGATGATGGTGGCAAAGCTCTGGCTGATATCACTCAAGTACTTGTAGCAAATGCAGAGGCCATCGCTGAGCGAGTTCTGCAGGAAGAACATAGATGGAGGGCCCAGTTGGCCAGTTGATCAGCAAGCTCAGAAGACCAGCAGGGGCTTCAAACGGTGGCTGCCACTCAAAGAGGAGACTGAGCCCACTTATTCTCAGGATTCAAAAAGTTGCTGTTTTGCTGAAGCCAAAAGATCTACTGTATATACTCATGTATAAGTCTAAAAATTTATGCCTGAAAACATGGATCGACTTATTCAGTTAATATAGCTTTTAACAGCAGCTTGGATAGGGGCTGGGCTAAAAGCAAAAAGGGTTTTTTTTTTTTAGAAGCCATTTACTTACTAGTAATTGTTCTTAGGCACCAACAAACAGACACATTGTGACCTTTACTAGGCAGACTTAGTTGTACGCAGTGGTGTCATCTACTCTCTCGTAAGCCGGAACGCGGGCGGGACTTGAGTGATTGACAGACGGTCGACTCACTTCCGGGTTCTTCGCGCACCCCGCGCGGCTTTCCCTCGCCTCGGAGGGAGCGCCTGCTCGCCAGGGGGGATGGGTGGGGGGCGCGAAGAACCCGGAAGTGAGTCGACCGTCTGTCAATCACTCAAGTCCCGCCCGCGTTCCGGCTTACGAGAGAGTAGATGACACCACTGGTTGTACGGGGTGGTTTGCCATTGCTCTCCCCAGTCATCTTGTTACCCCCAGCAAGCTGGGTACTCATGTTACTGACCTCAGAAGGATGGAAGGCTGAGTCAACCTTGAGCCAATTACCTGAGAACTTCACTGCTGCTGGGCTCAAACTCAGGTCATGGAAAGAGTTTTTGACTGCAATATTGCAGCCTACCACTCTGCACCACACAAGCTTCTTTCATGATTACAATTGGTACTTTATTTCTAAGTAAGGAATACTTAACGGCAAATGCGAAGAACTCCTGTATTTACTCTGTGTTCCCTGCTTCTCTCTGTTTTTGTGGTTTGGGGCATGTTTACCCCTTCCCCAACAGCTTCAGCCTATCCAGACATCACTCATTCTGACCTGGATGCTTTACCCCCACATACATGAGAAGCTGGCTGTGGCTACTCACTGGTGAGGGGAGACACTCTGCACATCATCCCCATCCCTGTTCTTTGCTACTTGGTGCCAGAACCATTTGTGACACAAGAAGAGATTGTAGTCAAGCCTAATGTTTTCCACTAGTGTTACCGGTAACTAAAATCCTGTTTTCTTGATTACTTGCCTGCCTTTAATTCCCCAGGCCCTGCACAACACAAGCAACACTGACTGCAAAATATCAGGAAATAGTATTTTTCTGGTGATCAGGCTGTGATCCATAGGACACGGCAGGCTTTAAACAGAATTAAGAATAATTTGCAGTATTATACAACATTCGGAATTCCTGCATGCATACCCTCTTTGAAGGAAGAGTTTCCTTCTCTGGTTTCCTTTAAGGACCAATAGTGTATAAGAGTGGAACAGATGGACTGGAGTGAGAGGAGAAGGAGCAAGTCCCCAGCCAGCAGCACCCCTTTCCCTGCCCGCCTGTATTTCTCTTCCCCTACTACTTTAGGAAGATGTGGCACTCACCTGGTCCACCTTGGGCAGTCCAGAGCCGCTCAGCCTGAACTTCAGAAGGTTGTACAACTCAGTGGGATGCTCCAGCAATTCCTTTAACAGCTCCATCAGCGTCCAGCCTCAGCTGTTATTGTTTTGGCAGCAAGATATTTATTTCAGTGGAATCACTCATACCTTCCCCTTACAATACTCTCCAAATCTCCTTTTTCTGCTCATCCTCAATCTTGCCTCTTCTTTCCCCCCTTATCCCCTAATGTCCTTTTCTTCTTTAGCTTCCCTCCATCCTCTCTTATTGAGCCCCCCCCCCCATTTTTCCCTCCTGGCTTATTTTTTTTTCTTTTCTGCCCCTGCCTTTCTCTTTCCCTCCCTCATTTTATAGATTGCCCTTTAGATCTCTACCTGCTCTCTTCTTGTCTGTCCCTTGAGATGCTCTAACCTAAGGCATCATTTTCCTCCCTCTTTTATCCGCCTAGCCTAACAGCAGCCAGTCCCACACCTGTTTTGGTGAACTAATAGGAAGCTTTGCTTTTTTTCCAGGGCTGCTGTGACAGCCTTTCAGTTCCACTTGATTGGCTCATGCAGACCTACAAGGAATGAAGGATTGCTACAATCTGTCAGGCTGTTGCTGGCATCTTTGCAACCTGAATCATTTAGGGATGCAATTTTCAATCTTTTCTATTTCATGGAACACTAACAAAGTGCTAACATTGTCAAGGCACACCACCCATTTTTTGATAATTGAAAAGATACCCCCGACATTGCCAGCTGGGGGGTTACCTCTCCCATGGCCCTACTAATAAATGACTGTTCCTAAACCCCCACAGCACACCGGAAGACCATTTGTAGCACACCAACGTACCACAGCACAGAGGCTGAAAAGAACTGATTTAGGGAGAGTTGGAGAAATTAAATAAGCAAAAGAAAGTTGTGTCTGGGTTTATTAACGTAAGAGCCACATAATGATAAACTTCAGATGTTTGAGAGCTATTAATGGGATGTTTTAAGAGCATCAATATTTAAGCATTTAAATGTATTTACCCACCATTAACATTAAACTAAGGTTTTAATCCAGTGGACCCTCAGTTTATACCCCTGCCAACAAAGGTTCGCATAGTCAAAGCTATGGTTTTCCCAGTTAAGTAGCAATGTATGGCTGTGAGAACTGGACCATAAGAAAGGCAGAGCGCCGAAGAATAGATGCTTTTGAATTATGGTGTTGGAGAAGACTCTTGCGAGTCCCCTGGACTGCAAGGAGATCCAATCGGTCAATCCTCCAGGAAGTCAAGCCTGATTGCTCCCTGGAAGGACAAATCCTGAAGCTGAAGCTCCAATACTTTGGCCACCTCATGAGAAGAGAGGACTCTTTAGAAAAGACCCTCATGCTGGGAAAGATGGAAGGCCAAAGGAGAAGGGGGCGGCAGAGGATGAGATAGATAGTGTCACCGAAGCAATGAACATGAAATTGGGCGAACTCAGGAAGCTAGTGGAGGACAGGGAGGCCTGGCGAGCTGTGGTCCATGAGGTCGCGAAGAGTCGGACACGACTTAGCGACTGAACAACAACAACAACAAAATGATTATAAGGCTTGAAAATGTCTTATTTACCTTTTATATTAATACAAAAAAGAGCCGTGGTGGACCTGAGGGGGGGCAAGTGGTGCAAATGCCTCAGGCACTGGGCTGGGGTTGCAGTAACGCTGGCCACCCATGCCCTGCCCCTGAAAAGGAGCACTTCGGAGCCACGTGAGGTCACTCTGAGAAGCAACCCCCATCGCAGAAGCCACTTCCTGGAGTGACCTGGTGCAACTCCAAAGGGCCTCCCGCCCCTCTGAGAAGGGGCAAGCAGCACTTCACAGCCATGTCTGGTTGCTCCAAGAAGTGGCTTCCGCCATGGAAGCTACTTCCTGAAGTGACCCAGCGTGACTCCAAAGGGTCATCCCACCCCTCCGAGAAGGAGTGGGTGGCTCTTCAGAGCGTGCCAGATTGCTCCAAGAAACGGCTTCCATGGCTGCTTCTCAGAACAACCAGGCGTGCTCTGAAGGGCCGCTCTCCCCTTCTTGAGGGGCAAGCGCAGTAGTGAAATTCAGGGCGTTCACCCAGGTTCTATAGAACCGGTTGTTAAATGGCCAGGCCCCGCCCACTCGCTTACCTCAGCTGGCTTCAGGGTTTTTTTTTTTGGCTCTGGCTATGACATCATAGAACCGGTTGTTAATTCATTTGAATTGCACCACTGGGCGAGCGGCCCTTTGGAGCCTTGCAAGGCTGCAGGGGGGGTGGCACCTGCTGGCGGACACATCCTTGGTGGTGTGCCTCCGGGTGCCAACCCCCCCCCCGGATCACCCCTGAAAAGAAGCTCAGCCAACATATTTCCACAAGCTGCACATTATATGTCGAACAGCCGCATGTGGCTTGTAAATTGTGATTTGGCCACCCCTGTTTAAAAATTGGAGGCCATCCTGACAGAAATGGGGCTCTTTTTTGTTGAGACCAGCTGATGCCACAATGCATCTTGTGACACCCACATGCACATTTAGGCATCCACACCCATCATTTTGCAAAATGAGATTGCACAACAATGCAAGTGTAGTTCAGCCCTGTGTCCAATCCACCCGGGACTGAGCTGGTGCAATTATCTCGAAGTATACAATTCCATAACAGATTTAATAATAACAGATTGCATGTTATGCACACTTTCCCCCTGAAGAATGTGACCTACATCTAAGGAGTCAAGCATAGGAAATGTGGTACCCATCATATTTGTGAATCCACCTGTTACTTGGATGGTGTGAAAAAATGGTTTAACTTAGGAATCCTTCCTCATATCTCTCACCCACAGAGCAGTGTCTTGAGCAGCCAATATGGTCTCTCCCTCTCAACTCCAAAACTGTCTCTTTGTTCTCTCTCCCCCCGTGCGTCCTCCCTCCTCCCAACCTGAGATTCAAAGCGCTCAGTAGTGCTCAGTAGTGTCAAGGTTTGCAAAGCACCTAAAAGTAGAAAATTTGTAGGCCTGAAGGAATACAAGTCCGACAGAGGCAATCATGAACAGCTGTGATTGTAAAAGTGCTGAATCACAGCACAGGTGAAGGTACTTGCCTGGTTGGAGCAGAGCCATACTTAACCAGAACGCTCCCAACACTGGGAGCAAAACAATAGTTTTTGATAGAATCAGCAGATAGAAAGGCTGTAGTGAGATGTAAGAGCTAGCTTTATTATTTTGCATTAAGCTTCATGTAGCAATGCCATGTTTTGAGTGCTTTAGAGGGCTTTTTGAGCCTGTCCTGTTGGCGCCCCCCCCCCATGCCCCCCGAAGTCGTGGGGAATGGGGGCGGCAAAGGGGTCAACCGGGTACATGGAGGTGGCTTGCAAGGAAATCAAGGAGATGGAGGCAAACGGCCAAACAACACTTTTATTCGGGTACACACACCTGCCTGCCCTGAGCCCCGTCCGTGGCCCCTCCTTGTTCTTGCATAGGAGGGCCGCCTTCAAGCCCCGCAACCCCACAGTCTCCCAACGTCCAAAAGAAAGTCCGGCCACCTGGGCCACAACACAAAAGTCCGGCCGTCCGGGCCAATAACAGTAATTCCAGGGGGGCTTCCGCCCACTCACAACTCCGTTGCGCGTCTCCCGAATACGCGTACTCTCCAGCGGGGCAGTCTCAGGGAATCTGGTCACAGCCACGGGGTGGAACGCCGGCAATCTCAGGCGGGGTGTCTGTCCCTCGGCAGGCGCCAGTCATCCTCATCACTGGGGTCCAAACCGCCTTGGGGGTTCCAGCCCTCTCGTTCCCCGAGAGGGGCTTAGGATCTCCGAGTCCCGACCCGCACCGTCCACGGGGACACCACGTTCCCCTCTCCCCAAGCCGCTTCCCCCTCTCCGGATGTTCCGTCTCCTTTTATCCCCGGAACCGCTGCCTCACTCGCCACAGGTGCGCCTCGTCTGGCTCGGCGTGCCCCGAAGACCCCCTCCCGGCCCGGCCCCGCTCCTGCCAACAGCCGACAGAGCCTCTATGCTGTAACCTGTAGTTTTAATAAACCCATTATATTCTACTCTATGGTGTGCCTCGTGTGCTGAAGTTAGCTGAATCCAGTCTTGGTGCTGGGCTACACCACTGGGACCGGTTGGGCTAAGGTAATGCCTCCTGGGCCACAGGAGGTTGCTGGTGGCCGGGAGGGGACATCATCCTGCGATCCCTGGGTGGGGGCAGTCTGGGGCTGCCCGGGATTGGCAACAGGATTGCACCCGAAGTCTCTCCCAGGTCCCTTTCTGAGCAGACGTGTCACGCTTTCCATGTGCATGCCTAGGTGAGTCTCAGCACATGGTGAAGAGGAATGTAAATACTCTGAAGACTATTTAAAACCCTTTGTTCTATAGTTAGTGGAAAGGAAGCCTTTGTATCTATAATTCTCTTGAGCCAATGAGTTCTCCCAGGACTACTGAATGAGGTTGGTGAGACTGCTAGTGGATAGGTGATCTGAAGCATTTGGTGGAGGTGAGGTGAAGCGGCTGGGAAGCTTTTGGTTGGAAGGCAGATCTGTGCCTTTTTTGAGAAGCAAAGGCGTGTGGGGAAGCAGCAGCAGAAAAGGGCACACTGATCTATTTCTAGGTGCACGTGTACATGCCATGACTGTGTGTCTCAAATATATTTTAGATGTTCTGTGATAATGCTTCATGTTCTTATTCAAAGTGATTTCCACCACTGATATATGGCAATCTGGAATTCCATAAGAATCTTTGCGCACACAGTGTCTGCTAAGCAAGTGATACCAGTTCACTGTGAAGCTGGAAATAGGGTGGACATATTGATAATGTGAGCAGCATAATGTGCTCCCAGAGGAATGGAGGGGCACTGTAGGAGACAGGAAGCTGGTCTAGATGGGCCCTTGGCTTGATCCAGCAGGGCTCTTCTTATGTTATGTTCTTTATGGAGCATCTACAACCAGGAGGAGTTGTTGAATTTAGGGTTGGTGTTTGCTTAAAATAAGCTAAGCCCTTACCACTGGCTCCAGTGTCACAAAAGTGCCGTAAGGCACTTCCACCGCCTGCGATAAGGGCTTACCAGCAGTGCCGGCCCAGCAGCAGTTGCCAGCACCCAGAGGAGCTGACATAGAGCCATCAGGTGGTAAGTTTCACCGTCGCTGGCATTGCGTGTATTTCGGGTGGGGTGGAACTAGGGGATGGGGGGGTGTGGGGGTGGGACCAGCAGTGGCCTCCACCACCGGATCCTAACCTCA
>JAJKFI010016648.1:0-10441 GCA_029204185.1 Lerista edwardsae | reverse complement strand
GGTCTCCAAGCCCCCAACTCTGCTATTATTCACACAAATACACAACAAATCTTAATCTTAATCTCATCTAGACCAGATCCCATCACTACCTCCTGTGGCAAAGAGTTCCACAGCTTAACTACCCTCTGGGTAAAAAAGTACTTCCTTTTCTCTGTTTTAACTCTCCCAACCCTCAGTTTTGCGGATGCCGCCTGGTTCTGGTGTTTTGAGAGAGGGAAAAGAACATCCCTCTATCGACTCTATCCCTTCCGTGCATAATTTTATATGTCTCGATCATTTCCCCCCCTCAGGCCCAAGGCCAAGATCATGTCCCAAGGGAGCGTGATGAACTTGATGGGTGCAATCCAAGGTGTGCCCACAGGGCCAATGCAAGCTGCTTGAGTTGGCCAAGTACTGTCGCGAAACTGTCATCATGCGCTTTCACACCAGTGCTGCTGCTGTGGGGCTGACACAGGCAGCGGTGTCGGCCCCGCAGCGCCAGCAGAACTGCCAGTGCGCTGCTCCTGTGCCAGCCAAGTTCGGCGGATGCAGGGGCGATTCTGGCCTGGAGGAGGGCAGGAGGAACGAGGTGTGGAAGCTCATAGGGGCGACTGGCACAAACTCCGGGGCAAGGAGACAAATGTGCCCTTGCCCCATGGAGGCTCCAGCCTGCTCCCAAGTTGCTTTGGATACAGCGTAGGCCGCTGGCCTGCCTGCTCCAGTGCAATTTAGGATTGCGCCCTGAGAGATGTTAGGGGGTAGGGATTATGGATTTCACTATGGATTCGACCTACCCTCTCTCCCCCCCCATAGTTTGAGCACCCTAAAAAGCTAGGCAGGTGGTTCCCTAACTGTGAACCAGCTATCGCCACCCAGAATGGCGCTGACAGCATGGGAGGGGCCCAGCGTTCCGGCAGCATAACACCACTGGAGGGGCCCTTTACACGGCACATTGTGTCACCTGAAGTACTTAGTACACCCCCCCCGGCTAAAATACTTTATTTGTTTCCAGAACTAGCTCTCGGTATGGCTGAACCATGAGGTCTACTTTCCCTTTTATCAGCTCTCCCTTCCCCCTGCAGCTCTAAGAAAAATGCTGTTTAAATTGGAAGACGTTCAAGTCCAGAAATATCTTTGCTCTTGAATCCGACATAAAGACCATTTAGGACAAGGGAGAGGGGAATGAGGGTGCTATTATCACAGGGCAAAGAACAAGGAGAGCCTTCTTCAGTGATGTTCCAGGGCTGCCGAACAGTTGTGACAAGTGCCCTGATAATTACTAGCAGACAGTTTCTGATCCTTGGCTTGCTGATCATAACACAAAGACTTCGCACAATGCGAGTGAGGTTCCCTGTTCCTTTATTTTGGCTTTGTAGCTGAAGGGAAAAGAAATGAAACAGCATTATGCAGTACCACCTGGAAGAGACTGCCTTACATGCAGTACCACCTGGAAGAGACTGCCTTGTAAAAGCTCGGCCGAATCAAAAACAAGCAGCTGATTCACAGCCAGCCTGTATACATAAGAGATACTAGCAAACGGTTGCATTAGGTGGCAGTGCAGGTTGTAATTCTCCTCCAATTAACAGCCCAGACCAGAATCTGTGTCAGTTGAAGAGGCAGAGCTTATTTTCTCAGGCAGGGCTCTCCAGACTCCTGCCTGTGGGTCAGATCTGGTGCCCTTCCTACCGTCCCCCGGGGAAACAGCACTTATCATTCCTCCTGGGAGCTGGTGTGAAGCCCCACTGTGATCCCCCAATAGTCATGCTGGCCAGCAACTTCTGGGTTCCGTGGACCCAGAATGCCTCACGCCTGGATTGCTGGGCTGATGTGGCTGGCCAGCGTAAGTATCAGGGTGCACAGATGGCCTGCGCCAGCTCCCAGGCAGAAGAGTAAGTATCATTTGCGACAGGGAACCCTTCGCTGATGGCAGCGGTCTCCAGTTTGTCCCTGGGGAGATGTGGAAACCAGCCAGTGGGCCTTACACTCCAGGTGCCGCCAACATGCTTTGCAGCCTGTTCGCAACACCCAGAACTGGCCCTGTGCAGCAGTGCAATACGTCCCCCAGCATCTGTGGATCCAGTTATCTGTGGTTCCCCATTCCCTGCGCCCATCATTTTCATTTATATTCATTATGTTCGCAAAAGCAATAATGTGTCTTGCATTAACCGAACACTATAAGCCAGGGGCGGATGAAGGGTGTAGCCAGGGGTGGCGGGAGCCATGGGCGCTGCAGCGCCAGCAGCGGCAAGGCGCCATTGCGCAGAACAACCCGCACGGCTTTTGGCCTGCCCTCCCTCCCTTGTGTCCGTATTGCTCCATTACGGAGCTATTCTGGGCACAGGGAGGCATGGCAGGGCGACGCACGGGGGCGGGGTGACGTGCAGGGGGAGCAGTTTCGTCACCCTGCCATGGGCGCACTCGGGGCTCCGTTTGTTTCTGCTATAAGCAGAAAGTTTATAGCAAGACAAGCAGGCAGGCAGCCTGCAGGGTAGAAGAGAGATTAGGAGCAAAGGTTAACTTCCTGCTTCCGATCATTCTTTAGTTTCCACTCCTCTTTCTTGAAACAGAGTAGTGGTTTCCCACATGGTTTCATGTGCAGCGGCATCATTCACCCGGTACGCTGGGCGCGACTTACCTTTGAGCGGCAGTCCGCCCGTTGCGTCACGCCGTGTTCCGCTGCTTCGCGGAATGCGGTGTGACGCAACAGGCGGACTGCCGCTCAAAGGTAAGTCCCACCCAGCGTACCGGGTGAATGACGTCGCTGTTCATGTGCCCTACAATAAGCTTGCAAGTAGCCTCCATGTAGAAGACACTCATGTGTGTACATCCACTGGAATTATGGCCTTGCCCTGCTGTTGCAGCATCATCTTTTGTGACATGGTTTTAAGCACATTATTTGCTGCTTCAGCAACTCTTACGATCACTTAGTCACGCCATTCTTTCATTTTTATCTGAGTAAGCAGCTAATTATCTGATGCAAATCCCTGTTCAGTTTCTGGATGCAGATGATTTTTTTTTGAGGATATATCTAATAATGAAAAACAATCCATCTTAAATGTATAACAGAGGAAAAAAACACAAAGCTTTCGTTCTGGGGAATCATATATCCATTTCCTCCATCAAGAAATTCCAATAAGATGATGAAACCTTTATTGGCATAAGCATCATAAGCCATAAATAAGGGCACAATCCTAATAAGGGTACCAACTGGCAGGCCTGCGCTGTATCCAGGGACACTTAGGAGGCAGCAAGAGCCCCCCTATGGGCTCCTTGGATCTGTGCCCACATATCTTCCTGGTCCAAGGAAGCTGGTGTGGCCCAAATCGGGGCAGTGCGGCCCAGGGACAGGGCCTTGGATGCAGCCTAATGGCCGCATCCCAATCCATCCCTCTCCCCAGGCTGGCACCCCCACCAACCCTCCCATCCCCACCCAGAAACGCCTCCCACCTGCCATCCCTCCTCCAGAACCACCCCAGCACCAGCCAAGTTCGGCTGGCGCAAGGGCGGCACTCTGTTGGAGCTTTTGGGCGACACTACTAGTCGTGTTGGCCCATGCGCTATAGCTCCGAAGCAGGTGTGCCAGTCGGTGACCCCTAGTGACATAGCACAGATGCAATCATGTTGCATTGGCTCTGTGTGGGGCCTTGGATTGCGCCTGAAAACACACAAAAAATCCACAATTACATAGCTTACCCAATCAATTATAAATAGCAGTAGTCTAACGATCAAGGATACCTAATAAACTAGCCTAGTACAGTTCTTGTACTAGCCTAGTACAAGTCACTCCTCTGCCTCAACTGAAGCTCTACTTGTATATTCACAAGCAATCATTTGCATATGTTCCAAAGCCATTTTGTGTCTCTGGCACTCTGCTTTCTCAGCCAGGAAAACAAAACTTGGTAGTGAAAATTCTGGGACTCCTTAAGGCCCAGATTGGGTCGCAAGTTATTATTTACCTCAGAATTTTACCTCAGAAATTTACTTCAGAATGCCAGATACAAGGGAGTGGCGACAGGATCAGCGGCGGCATTCACCCGGTACACTGGGCGGGACTTACCTTTGAGTGGCAGTCCGCCCGTAGCGTCACGCCGCATTCCGCCGCTTTCCCGCCTGCTGGGGCGGACGGGAAAGCGGCGGAACGCAGCGTGATGCAACGGGCAGACTGCCACTCAAAGGTAAGTCCCACCCAGCGTACTGGGTGAATGCCGCCGCTGGACAGGATGCAGGCCTCTTGTTGTCATGTGTGCTACCTGAGGCATTTGGTGGGCCACTGTGAGAAGCTGGACTAAATGAGCAGGAAGCTGGACTAAATGAGCCTTTGGTCTGATCCAGTAGGGCTCTTTTTATGTTCTTATGGGGAAACATGGGGAAAATGGTAAAAAAAACCACAAACGTAATGTTGCTATTGGAATCCACGTTGCTTTGCATCCACAGGCAAGGAAGGCAGGGAAGAGTTGGTTTTAAATAAATACATCACTGGGGATCCTGCCAGGTTTTTGTTTTTTGTCTTCGGGCTCTCCAAAGCGAGAGCTCCCAGCTTTTTCAAGCTGCTTTCAGAGTTCCCTTTTATGGGATCTGAGTGTGATGTGTGTAATGTCTGCTGTGATCATAGGGAATAAGAAGCCTTGCTTGGCTCTTCACTTTCTCTCAGGCTCTTTGGCTCTATTAGCATAATGCATTCTGGATCAGTAACAGTCTGACAGCCTTAGTAAAGATGGGGGGGAAAATACTCCTTGACATTTAGGCGGTGATGAAACAGCGAACAGAAAATATCACTCATTAACCTCAAGGGATTTGGGATCAGGGCATCTGGAACACTGAGCCGTCATTAGACTGTTCCCAACTTGGTGAGCGGGATATTCAAGCAACGCCCCATGTTGATAAACAAGGCACTTGGAGTCAGTGAGCTTTAGATACAGAGACTGTATTTCTGAGCGGGAAAAGTGCATCAAAAAGTACACAGCCCAGTGAGATTCAAGTTGGTTTGAGTGTGTGAGCACGGGTTCATTTTAGGCAACTGCTGGGAGACCCCTGTCTTTGTAGGAAGAATACAAAGAATTGTATTCTTCCCTACCTCTTCAAGAAAGGCTGTCAGCATAACTGGATTTGTCAGGATAGTTCTATTTTTAAGGGGATGTCCCAAACCAGCCTTTGCCGACTGAGACAGTTCTAATTTGACATTCCTGTTTGGAAAAGGCCCTCTGGTTCTTCGGGGTTTTCAAAAGCAGTCACAAGGGCCAAAGGAGGAGCTCAGTCACAGAAATAGAAGGATGTTCGTTTTTCTTGGCCCATAGTTCACATTTAATTCTCACTCTGTTAAGGTGCCTTACTGAACACTTTTTCTTTAGTTTTGGCATGAGTTAGTGGCGGTCCTAACTTTCTGCGGGAGGGGGCAAATGCCCCGGGCGCAGTGCGGCTGGAGCGGGAGGAGGGTGGCGACAAAGGGGCTCGCCTCTCGGAGAGGCAAGCAATGTTTGGCCTGCCTGCCCTCCCTTGCTTGGTATGGCTCTGAAATGGAGCCTGGCCTGGCATGAGAGCGGTCCACAGTGGGGGTGGGGAAACAGTGGAGGGGGGCGGAGCTCCTCCTCCTCTGTCCCTGGGCGGCCCATTGGGTCCACAACTGGCATGAATTGGAGCCTAACAATGAACACTAATTAATGGGGAATCACATCAACATGAGGATAGTCAGCTCACATCTCCCAGCCCAATCCTGAGCTCCCTGATAGGAGTAGTGGTAGCAAAATGGCTACCACTGCATCCCACAGGATCCATGGCAGCCATCAGGATCTCCTCATGGGAAGGGGATGAACGTCTCTTTCCCTCAGGGATAGACCCCAGACTCCTCAAGTATCCACCAGTTATTTTGCCCAGTAGCCCAGTGCAGGGCTGCCGGCCCAAGGTGGGGCATACGATCTGACGGTGGAATTCCTCCCCCTGTCCAGTTCTGCCCCCCCTTGCCACAAATGCACTTACCGGTTGCCAGCACGCCTGGCAGTCCTTCTTCTCAGTACCGAGGCTGGGCACCAACTTGTACCAGCCCAGCACCAGTGCTCCCTTCTCCCACAGTGTTGTGAACGTGTTTACAGCATGTTTGCGATACTTTTAGCCTGTATATATTTACCACTGGTGATACGGGCCTTAGGATCAGGCCCTTAATGCAGTGGTGTCATCTAAATGATTTAAGAACAGGTACTCACTTTTGATTGGCACGTGTCGGGACCCGCCCACCGGAAGTGACATCATAAGCCGGAAGTGATGTCGTGGCAGGAAGGGACATGAAAAAAGCCCTTTTTGAGGACTCAGACAATTTTAAACTGACCCAACAGTTACAACAGTATTCCACAGCACCCCCAGAACATGTTAAGGAGGCCTAGCATCATGTTAAAGTGACCCAACAGTTCCAAAACCCCAGAGCAGCTCATTTTTCAGTGGCAAGGCAAGGCTCCGCTCGCTGCCTGCCTGCCTGGCTCTGAGAACATGCAGGCAACTCAAACGTGCAGGAAATTCAAACGTTGCAGGGGGCGGAGTCGACGAGTGGGCGGGCAAATGGGCGGGGCCAGCCGTAATCCTAGAAACCGATACTCGCGTACCCCCGCGTACCCCCTGCATGACATCACTGCCTTAATGTCTAGCAACCCAAAAAAGAGAGGCAACACCCCAAAATTGAAGTGTAAACACATGTAGCCTGTTGAACCTTGAGTTAAGGTGATAACTAGATCAGCACTGGTAATTTAACAGGGTTTTGTGGCAGATCTCGTCATACAGGCCTGAAGCAGGCAGCCTTAAAGCAGGGCTAAAGCAGGCTTTAAGCCAATAGGACCAATTGCTCCCTGCTAGGCCCCGTATCTAAGGGGCTCCGCACGAGGGTAATATACTCCAGTCCTGTATACAAATTTATATTTAAATTATATTAGAATTTTATATTAGCAAGCTTAAATCAACTACATGCACGTTTTAAGCGCTTATTTTGTTTTCCATTCTACCACAGAGTTATAAAAAGTATATACTAAATTTTGTTGATTATCTCTAAGATTCTACAGACTTTGGCTCTGAACTGAGGGGCCCTGCAAAAAATGTTTCCAAGTGGGCCCTGTAGCTCCTAAGACCGGCCCTGACAGCAGGATTTTTTTCCACTGAAAGAGAAGAGGGAGATGGACACCAGAGGCTGGATTGTGCTGAAGGAGGGAGCGCATGATGCATTCATCAAGCCTGAATACAATGCAGCATTTTAAGTAACTTAAAAAAAAATAAGTATCATTTCCAAAGGCAAAACAGAGACACAGCCCTTCCAGGGACTGGTACCCCAAATAAGTCCTGTCCCCAGGAAATTAAGGATGCAATCCAAAGCACCCCTTGGGCCCATGCATATGCATTGCATCAGCCCAAGTCTGTCTCAAACAGGCTGTAAAGCACATCAGCTGGAGAGGCGCTGGGCGGATGTGAGCACTTGAGTCGACCCAGACGTGCCCGTGAAGGTGGCTGGTAAGCTGTCCCTATGCTGGCTGGGTTTGGCCAGCGCAGGGGCTTTTCTGGACGGGAGGGAAGGTGGGAATTGGGCAGAATGGGGCAGGGGGAGGGTGTTCAGGTGGGCGGGGTGGCCCAGGGAGGGGAAAGACTGTGTGCAGCTGTTAGGCAGCATCCAAACCCCCTTCTCCAGGCCACACAGCCCCAATTCGTACCACAGTAGGAGGCTTGGACTTGCGTCTAGTTTTGCAGGTGCAGATCGGAGCAGCCCTATTGGGCTGCCTGTGGCTTACTGCAGGGTAAGGGGACTCATCCCTTTGCCCTGCGCTAAGCTGCTGCCGCCTCTAACTTGGGTTGGAGCCGGCCGGCCAGCAGGCCTGCACCGCATCCAAACCCAAGTTAGGATTGGACTGTAAAACAATTGGGAGCATATGCTGCATGTAAGCCATCTTAGATGCTCAGCTGTTGAACAAGCAAAGCTGTTTTGCAGACGTTTCAGTGAGTTTATTTATGAACAAGGAAGTGTTCTCCAGCAGCACTGGGTTTACATCAGGAGGATGCTGTGTTAAGACGGCTTTGATGCTCTGACATTTATTGGAATTATAATTGACTTCATGATTTGTTCCTCTTACGGCTTCCTGGCCAAGTGAATTTGATTGGGTTCAGAGAGAAATGCATTGCCCCGGAGTTTCCAATAGGAAGAATGATTGATTGAGAAGCCATTTGAGCTGACACTGTTCAGATGACAGGAACACTTGATTTGTGATCATTCTCCATATCTGCTGAGTACATGCCCAAAGGCTTCAAGTGACAGCTGCATGACACATAATTCACGTGTCTCATCAAGCCCATGCTTAAGGTCTCACAACCACTAATATTAAAAGCATTTACATGTGCACAATGTGTTAGATGCAACACTGCACACAATATTTTAAGAGAAATGAGTGGCGGCTCTTGTATTGCTAATTGCAATCTGTCATCCCAGGCCTCTTACCAGGTCTCTGGTTTGCCATCGCCATCAAAAACAATTTAGTTGATGGCGGCATTTTGTTTTGTTTTTTCAAATTCAAACCAAATTCAAACCAACTACATAGGCCAAAGTGCTTGTGGGCTCGGCAGACCTACCCAGCTTCACCGAGAGCAGAACGAAATGCTTGTCTCTACAAATCTGGAGGGTGCTTTGGGAGTATCCATCTCATGTGACCGTAGCTGGGTTTGCACTTGTGAGCACAGTGGGATGAAACCCTGGAGCAGTGGGTGTTCCCAAGAACTAAACGGCAATAACAGGAGATGATATGAATGGAGCGTGAGAAAAACGTTGCTTTTGCCATTACTTGCTGCCAAAAAATGCTCTGTTCACTCATTGACACTCCCATGGAGTGGTCCAGGGTTCCACTAATGAGAAGCGGATTTTTGCCTCTGCAGGCAAAACCTAACCTTTGGGGAATAGGGGCGGGGCTAAATGATGCATGATCAGCAGGAGGTGTGGCTAGCACACTCACTCCCACAGAGGTTTTCAGTGTTCCCTTCCCATGGGAGAGGGAATGCTTGAGTAGGGCTCAAATGTCGGACTAGTGCCCTCTCATCCATGTATGCAAGTGTTTAGAACAGTGTTTCTTAAACTGTGGTTCGGGACCCAATTTGGTGGGTCATGACTCACAACCTGATATCAGGCAGGTTGTAGAAAGCTGGGAGCAGCCATCTTGGAAGCTGCAGACCTTACTCTTGCTATATTCCTTGTGTGAGCATTAACAGTTTGAATTTTCAAGTGACTTTTTTTTAAAAAAATTGTTTTTAGTTTAGTGTTTTCACATATTGGTTTGTTCTCATCTTGCTTTCTGCCAGGGATGTTTCATGGATTTTGGCGTGCTTGCTGTGGGGCCATGGCTGCCAACCCACCACGCCCACAAAGAGTGTTCCCAACCTTCTTGTGAAGTTTGGGAATCACTTCTCTAGGGTGAGAGGTGGCTTCTGGCAGTCATTCGACTAGGCAGACAGTCATCTTGGAGCAGGGTGACCACAATGGAGGACAGGGTGCCTATACCTTTAACCATCATACAGATGAAGGAATTTTGGCCGGTACAGGTTGTTTAAACCCTTCCATATTGAGCTGCACCCTGTTTGAAGGCGTAGACACTCTGTCCATGGTTGCAGACACTCTGTCCTGCATTGTTATCTGGTCACCCTGTCTAGGAGGGTCTTTTCCAATACACAATTAGCATTGACTGGTTGGCAATTAATACCCATCTCTTTGCTTTATTCCTATCTAGACAACATTTGGAAGGAAGCAGAAAAGAGCAGAGCAGGGACAAGAACCCATTTGGCTTCACTTCAGGATATTAAATGCTGGCCTTTGTGCCAACCTATTTTTTTCCTCCTTAATTTCCAGTCAGTGGCTATATTTCATTGCCACTAACATAGCAAGCCTGAAAGCAAGTGCGGAGAAGATCGCCTCTTTTTGTTTCCTTTCCTTTTGGGGGAAATGAGCTATTTTTAGATACTCTGAAATTTAAAATAAGAGCGAAATCTTTCCTTCCTGTTCCTTTATAATGCAAGGCAAAATAATGGACAAGCTTTCAAAAGCATTCGGTGTCCTAGTTCCTGAGACAACCTAAACAGACAAGATGCAAACTCAGTAGGGAAGGCTCAGTAGTCCCTGTTTTTGGGTAACAGTAGCATGAAAAAGTCCAGCCCAATGGAGATGGTTTCTGAAATGTGCCAGCTTTGCTCTGCCTATAACTGCAACCCTTGGCTGGAATGTATGAACAGTGCCTGGCTATGCACAAGATGTTTATGGTCACCCTCACCCACATTGAATATCTGGAGGCGGGTGAGTGTCATCTGAACTCTGCTTTATTATTGCTTATGGGGAGGGTTATAGTCAAGGGGGAGTGGATGGAAGCAACATTCTGGGACTTTTCCCCTAACCGAAGTGCTCAAATGCGGCCCATTTTTTTTTTTCCAAATGGACCTTAGCTGAGAAGCATCAGGTGACACT
>JAJKFI010016647.1:0-10616 GCA_029204185.1 Lerista edwardsae | reverse complement strand
GGTCTCCAAGCCCCCAACTCTGCTATTATTCACACAAATACACAACAAATCTTAATCTTAATCTCATCTAGACCAGATCCCATCACTACCTCCTGTGGCAAAGAGTTCCACAGCTTAACTACCCTCTGGGTAAAAAAGTACTTCCTTTTCTCTGTTTTAACTCTCCCAACCCTCAGTTTTGCGGATGCCGCCTGGTTCTGGTGTTTTGAGAGAGGGAAAAGAACATCCCTCTATCGACTCTATCCCTTCCGTGCATAATTTTATATGTCTCGATCATTTCCCCCCTCAGGCCCAAGGCCAAGATCATGTCCCAAGGGAGCGTGATGAACTTGATGGGTGCAATCCAAGGTGTGCCCACAGGGCCAATGCAAGCTGCTTGAGTTGGCCAAGTACTGTCGCGAAACTGTCATCATGCGCTTTCACACCAGTGCTGCTGCTGTGGGGCTGACACAGGCAGCGGTGTCGGCCCCGCAGCGCCAGCAGAACTGCCAGTGCGCTGCTCCTGTGCCAGCCAAGTTCGGCGGATGCAGGGGCGATTCTGGCCTGGAGGAGGGCAGGAGGAACGAGGTGTGGAAGCTCATAGGGGCGACTGGCACAAACTCCGGGGCAAGGAGACAAATGTGCCCTTGCCCCATGGAGGCTCCAGCCTGCTCCCAAGTTGCTTTGGATACAGCGTAGGCCGCTGGCCTGCCTGCTCCAGTGCAATTTAGGATTGCGCCCTGAGAGATGTTAGGGGGTAGGGATTATGGATTTCACTATGGATTCGACCTACCCTCTCTCCCCCCCCATAGTTTGAGCACCCTAAAAAGCTAGGCAGGTGGTTCCCTAACTGTGAACCAGCTATCGCCACCCAGAATGGCGCTGACAGCATGGGAGGGGCCCAGCGGTGCTCTGCTGCCGGAACGCTGGGCGGGACATCCGGGTGATCGACAGCCCGCCCGTTGTGTTCCTCAGCGTTACGCTGTTTGCGTAATGTACGCAAGCGGTGTAATTGGTTACACAAGCGGCGTAACGCTGAGGAACGCAACGGGTGGGCTGTCAATCACCCGGATGTCCCGCCCAGCGTTCCGGCAGCATAACACCACTGGAGGGGCCCTTTACACGGCACATTGTGTCACCTGAAGTACTTAGTACACCCCCCCCGGCTAAAATACTTTATTTGTTTCCAGAACTAGCTCTCGGTATGGCTGAACCATGAGGTCTACTTTCCCTTTTATCAGCTCTCCCTTCCCCCTGCAGCTCTAAGAAAAATGCTGTTTAAATTGGAAGACGTTCAAGTCCAGAAATATCTTTGCTCTTGAATCCGACATAAAGACCATTTAGGACAAGGGAGAGGGGAATGAGGGTGCTATTATCACAGGGCAAAGAACAAGGAGAGCCTTCTTCAGTGATGTTCCAGGGCTGCCGAACAGTTGTGACAAGTGCCCTGATAATTACTAGCAGACAGTTTCTGATCCTTGGCTTGCTGATCATAACACAAAGACTTCGCACAATGCGAGTGAGGTTCCCTGTTCCTTTATTTTGGCTTTGTAGCTGAAGGGAAAAGAAATGAAACAGCATTATGCAGTACCACCTGGAAGAGACTGCCTTACATGCAGTACCACCTGGAAGAGACTGCCTTGTAAAAGCTCGGCCGAATCAAAAACAAGCAGCTGATTCACAGCCAGCCTGTATACATAAGAGATACTAGCAAACGGTTGCATTAGGTGGCAGTGCAGGTTGTAATTCTCCTCCAATTAACAGCCCAGACCAGAATCTGTGTCAGTTGAAGAGGCAGAGCTTATTTTCTCAGGCAGGGCTCTCCAGACTCCTGCCTGTGGGTCAGATCTGGTGCCCTTCCTACCGTCCCCCGGGGAAACAGCACTTATCATTCCTCCTGGGAGCTGGTGTGAAGCCCCACTGTGATCCCCCAATAGTCATGCTGGCCAGCAACTTCTGGGTTCCGTGGACCCAGAATGCCTCACGCCTGGATTGCTGGGCTGATGTGGCTGGCCAGCGTAAGTATCAGGGTGCACAGATGGCCTGCGCCAGCTCCCAGGCAGAAGAGTAAGTATCATTTGCGACAGGGAACCCTTCGCTGATGGCAGCGGTCTCCAGTTTGTCCCTGGGGAGATGTGGAAACCAGCCAGTGGGCCTTACACTCCAGGTGCCGCCAACATGCTTTGCAGCCTGTTCGCAACACCCAGAACTGGCCCTGTGCAGCAGTGCAATACGTCCCCCAGCATCTGTGGATCCAGTTATCTGTGGTTCCCCATTCCCTGCGCCCATCATTTTCATTTATATTCATTATGTTCGCAAAAGCAATAATGTGTCTTGCATTAACCGAACACTATAAGCCAGGGGCGGATGAAGGGTGTAGCCAGGGGTGGCGGGAGCCATGGGCGCTGCAGCGCCAGCAGCGGCAAGGCGCCATTGCGCAGAACAACCCGCACGGCTTTTGGCCTGCCCTCCCTCCCTTGTGTCCGTATTGCTCCATTACGGAGCTATTCTGGGCACAGGGAGGCATGGCAGGGCGACGCACGGGGGCGGGGTGACGTGCAGGGGGAGCAGTTTCGTCACCCTGCCATGGGCGCACTCGGGGCTCCGTTTGTTTCTGCTATAAGCAGAAAGTTTATAGCAAGACAAGCAGGCAGGCAGCCTGCAGGGTAGAAGAGAGATTAGGAGCAAAGGTTAACTTCCTGCTTCCGATCATTCTTTAGTTTCCACTCCTCTTTCTTGAAACAGAGTAGTGGTTTCCCACATGGTTTCATGTGCAGCGGCATCATTCACCCGGTACGCTGGGCGCGACTTACCTTTGAGCGGCAGTCCGCCCGTTGCGTCACGCCGTGTTCCGCTGCTTCGCGGAATGCGGTGTGACGCAACAGGCGGACTGCCGCTCAAAGGTAAGTCCCACCCAGCGTACCGGGTGAATGACGTCGCTGTTCATGTGCCCTACAATAAGCTTGCAAGTAGCCTCCATGTAGAAGACACTCATGTGTGTACATCCACTGGAATTATGGCCTTGCCCTGCTGTTGCAGCATCATCTTTTGTGACATGGTTTTAAGCACATTATTTGCTGCTTCAGCAACTCTTACGATCACTTAGTCACGCCATTCTTTCATTTTTATCTGAGTAAGCAGCTAATTATCTGATGCAAATCCCTGTTCAGTTTCTGGATGCAGATGATTTTTTTTTGAGGATATATCTAATAATGAAAAACAATCCATCTTAAATGTATAACAGAGGAAAAAAACACAAAGCTTTCGTTCTGGGGAATCATATATCCATTTCCTCCATCAAGAAATTCCAATAAGATGATGAAACCTTTATTGGCATAAGCATCATAAGCCATAAATAAGGGCACAATCCTAATAAGGGTACCAACTGGCAGGCCTGCGCTGTATCCAGGGACACTTAGGAGGCAGCAAGAGCCCCCCTATGGGCTCCTTGGATCTGTGCCCACATATCTTCCTGGTCCAAGGAAGCTGGTGTGGCCCAAATCGGGGCAGTGCGGCCCAGGGACAGGGCCTTGGATGCAGCCTAATGGCCGCATCCCAATCCATCCCTCTCCCCAGGCTGGCACCCCCACCAACCCTCCCATCCCCACCCAGAAACGCCTCCCACCTGCCATCCCTCCTCCAGAACCACCCCAGCACCAGCCAAGTTCGGCTGGCGCAAGGGCGGCACTCTGTTGGAGCTTTTGGGCGACACTACTAGTCGTGTTGGCCCATGCGCTATAGCTCCGAAGCAGGTGTGCCAGTCGGTGACCCCTAGTGACATAGCACAGATGCAATCATGTTGCATTGGCTCTGTGTGGGGCCTTGGATTGCGCCTGAAAACACACAAAAAATCCACAATTACATAGCTTACCCAATCAATTATAAATAGCAGTAGTCTAACGATCAAGGATACCTAATAAACTAGCCTAGTACAGTTCTTGTACTAGCCTAGTACAAGTCACTCCTCTGCCTCAACTGAAGCTCTACTTGTATATTCACAAGCAATCATTTGCATATGTTCCAAAGCCATTTTGTGTCTCTGGCACTCTGCTTTCTCAGCCAGGAAAACAAAACTTGGTAGTGAAAATTCTGGGACTCCTTAAGGCCCAGATTGGGTCGCAAGTTATTATTTACCTCAGAATTTTACCTCAGAAATTTACTTCAGAATGCCAGATACAAGGGAGTGGCGACAGGATCAGCGGCGGCATTCACCCGGTACACTGGGCGGGACTTACCTTTGAGTGGCAGTCCGCCCGTAGCGTCACGCCGCATTCCGCCGCTTTCCCGCCTGCTGGGGCGGACGGGAAAGCGGCGGAACGCAGCGTGATGCAACGGGCAGACTGCCACTCAAAGGTAAGTCCCACCCAGCGTACTGGGTGAATGCCGCCGCTGGACAGGATGCAGGCCTCTTGTTGTCATGTGTGCTACCTGAGGCATTTGGTGGGCCACTGTGAGAAGCTGGACTAAATGAGCAGGAAGCTGGACTAAATGAGCCTTTGGTCTGATCCAGTAGGGCTCTTTTTATGTTCTTATGGGGAAACATGGGGAAAATGGTAAAAAAAACCACAAACGTAATGTTGCTATTGGAATCCACGTTGCTTTGCATCCACAGGCAAGGAAGGCAGGGAAGAGTTGGTTTTAAATAAATACATCACTGGGGATCCTGCCAGGTTTTTGTTTTTTGTCTTCGGGCTCTCCAAAGCGAGAGCTCCCAGCTTTTTCAAGCTGCTTTCAGAGTTCCCTTTTATGGGATCTGAGTGTGATGTGTGTAATGTCTGCTGTGATCATAGGGAATAAGAAGCCTTGCTTGGCTCTTCACTTTCTCTCAGGCTCTTTGGCTCTATTAGCATAATGCATTCTGGATCAGTAACAGTCTGACAGCCTTAGTAAAGATGGGGGGAAAATACTCCTTGACATTTAGGCGGTGATGAAACAGCGAACAGAAAATATCACTCATTAACCTCAAGGGATTTGGGATCAGGGCATCTGGAACACTGAGCCGTCATTAGACTGTTCCCAACTTGGTGAGCGGGATATTCAAGCAACGCCCCATGTTGATAAACAAGGCACTTGGAGTCAGTGAGCTTTAGATACAGAGACTGTATTTCTGAGCGGGAAAAGTGCATCAAAAAGTACACAGCCCAGTGAGATTCAAGTTGGTTTGAGTGTGTGAGCACGGGTTCATTTTAGGCAACTGCTGGGAGACCCCTGTCTTTGTAGGAAGAATACAAAGAATTGTATTCTTCCCTACCTCTTCAAGAAAGGCTGTCAGCATAACTGGATTTGTCAGGATAGTTCTATTTTTAAGGGGATGTCCCAAACCAGCCTTTGCCGACTGAGACAGTTCTAATTTGACATTCCTGTTTGGAAAAGGCCCTCTGGTTCTTCGGGGTTTTCAAAAGCAGTCACAAGGGCCAAAGGAGGAGCTCAGTCACAGAAATAGAAGGATGTTCGTTTTTCTTGGCCCATAGTTCACATTTAATTCTCACTCTGTTAAGGTGCCTTACTGAACACTTTTTCTTTAGTTTTGGCATGAGTTAGTGGCGGTCCTAACTTTCTGCGGGAGGGGGCAAATGCCCCGGGCGCAGTGCGGCTGGAGCGGGAGGAGGGTGGCGACAAAGGGGCTCGCCTCTCGGAGAGGCAAGCAATGTTTGGCCTGCCTGCCCTCCCTTGCTTGGTATGGCTCTGAAATGGAGCCTGGCCTGGCATGAGAGCGGTCCACAGTGGGGGTGGGGAAACAGTGGAGGGGGCGGAGCTCCTCCTCCTCTGTCCCTGGGCGGCCCATTGGGTCCACAACTGGCATGAATTGGAGCCTAACAATGAACACTAATTAATGGGGAATCACATCAACATGAGGATAGTCAGCTCACATCTCCCAGCCCAATCCTGAGCTCCCTGATAGGAGTAGTGGTAGCAAAATGGCTACCACTGCATCCCACAGGATCCATGGCAGCCATCAGGATCTCCTCATGGGAAGGGGATGAACGTCTCTTTCCCTCAGGGATAGACCCCAGACTCCTCAAGTATCCACCAGTTATTTTGCCCAGTAGCCCAGTGCAGGGCTGCCGGCCCAAGGTGGGGCATACGATCTGACGGTGGAATTCCTCCCCCTGTCCAGTTCTGCCCCCCCTTGCCACAAATGCACTTACCGGTTGCCAGCACGCCTGGCAGTCCTTCTTCTCAGTACCGAGGCTGGGCACCAACTTGTACCAGCCCAGCACCAGTGCTCCCTTCTCCCACAGTGTTGTGAACGTGTTTACAGCATGTTTGCGATACTTTTAGCCTGTATATATTTACCACTGGTGATACGGGCCTTAGGATCAGGCCCTTAATGCAGTGGTGTCATCTAAATGATTTAAGAACAGGTACTCACTTTTGATTGGCACGTGTCGGGACCCGCCCACCGGAAGTGACATCATAAGCCGGAAGTGATGTCGTGGCAGGAAGGGACATGAAAAAAGCCCTTTTTGAGGACTCAGACAATTTTAAACTGACCCAACAGTTACAACAGTATTCCACAGCACCCCCAGAACATGTTAAGGAGGCCTAGCATCATGTTAAAGTGACCCAACAGTTCCAAAACCCCAGAGCAGCTCATTTTTCAGTGGCAAGGCAAGGCTCCGCTCGCTGCCTGCCTGCCTGGCTCTGAGAACATGCAGGCAACTCAAACGTGCAGGAAATTCAAACGTTGCAGGGGGCGGAGTCGACGAGTGGGCGGGCAAATGGGCGGGGCCAGCCGTAATCCTAGAAACCGATACTCGCGTACCCCCGCGTACCCCCTGCATGACATCACTGCCTTAATGTCTAGCAACCCAAAAAAGAGAGGCAACACCCCAAAATTGAAGTGTAAACACATGTAGCCTGTTGAACCTTGAGTTAAGGTGATAACTAGATCAGCACTGGTAATTTAACAGGGTTTTGTGGCAGATCTCGTCATACAGGCCTGAAGCAGGCAGCCTTAAAGCAGGGCTAAAGCAGGCTTTAAGCCAATAGGACCAATTGCTCCCTGCTAGGCCCCGTATCTAAGGGGCTCCGCACGAGGGTAATATACTCCAGTCCTGTATACAAATTTATATTTAAATTATATTAGAATTTTATATTAGCAAGCTTAAATCAACTACATGCACGTTTTAAGCGCTTATTTTGTTTTCCATTCTACCACAGAGTTATAAAAAGTATATACTAAATTTTGTTGATTATCTCTAAGATTCTACAGACTTTGGCTCTGAACTGAGGGGCCCTGCAAAAAATGTTTCCAAGTGGGCCCTGTAGCTCCTAAGACCGGCCCTGACAGCAGGATTTTTTTCCACTGAAAGAGAAGAGGGAGATGGACACCAGAGGCTGGATTGTGCTGAAGGAGGGAGCGCATGATGCATTCATCAAGCCTGAATACAATGCAGCATTTTAAGTAACTTAAAAAAAAATAAGTATCATTTCCAAAGGCAAAACAGAGACACAGCCCTTCCAGGGACTGGTACCCCAAATAAGTCCTGTCCCCAGGAAATTAAGGATGCAATCCAAAGCACCCCTTGGGCCCATGCATATGCATTGCATCAGCCCAAGTCTGTCTCAAACAGGCTGTAAAGCACATCAGCTGGAGAGGCGCTGGGCGGATGTGAGCACTTGAGTCGACCCAGACGTGCCCGTGAAGGTGGCTGGTAAGCTGTCCCTATGCTGGCTGGGTTTGGCCAGCGCAGGGGCTTTTCTGGACGGGAGGGAAGGTGGGAATTGGGCAGAATGGGGCAGGGGGAGGGTGTTCAGGTGGGCGGGGTGGCCCAGGGAGGGGAAAGACTGTGTGCAGCTGTTAGGCAGCATCCAAACCCCCTTCTCCAGGCCACACAGCCCCAATTCGTACCACAGTAGGAGGCTTGGACTTGCGTCTAGTTTTGCAGGTGCAGATCGGAGCAGCCCTATTGGGCTGCCTGTGGCTTACTGCAGGGTAAGGGGACTCATCCCTTTGCCCTGCGCTAAGCTGCTGCCGCCTCTAACTTGGGTTTGGATGCGGTGCAGGCCTGCTGGCCGGCCGGCTCCAACCCAAGTTAGGATTGGACTGTAAAACAATTGGGAGCATATGCTGCATGTAAGCCATCTTAGATGCTCAGCTGTTGAACAAGCAAAGCTGTTTTGCAGACGTTTCAGTGAGTTTATTTATGAACAAGGAAGTGTTCTCCAGCAGCACTGGGTTTACATCAGGAGGATGCTGTGTTAAGACGGCTTTGATGCTCTGACATTTATTGGAATTATAATTGACTTCATGATTTGTTCCTCTTACGGCTTCCTGGCCAAGTGAATTTGATTGGGTTCAGAGAGAAATGCATTGCCCCGGAGTTTCCAATAGGAAGAATGATTGATTGAGAAGCCATTTGAGCTGACACTGTTCAGATGACAGGAACACTTGATTTGTGATCATTCTCCATATCTGCTGAGTACATGCCCAAAGGCTTCAAGTGACAGCTGCATGACACATAATTCACGTGTCTCATCAAGCCCATGCTTAAGGTCTCACAACCACTAATATTAAAAGCATTTACATGTGCACAATGTGTTAGATGCAACACTGCACACAATATTTTAAGAGAAATGAGTGGCGGCTCTTGTATTGCTAATTGCAATCTGTCATCCCAGGCCTCTTACCAGGTCTCTGGTTTGCCATCGCCATCAAAAACAATTTAGTTGATGGCGGCATTTTGTTTTGTTTTTTCAAATTCAAACCAAATTCAAACCAACTACATAGGCCAAAGTGCTTGTGGGCTCGGCAGACCTACCCAGCTTCACCGAGAGCAGAACGAAATGCTTGTCTCTACAAATCTGGAGGGTGCTTTGGGAGTATCCATCTCATGTGACCGTAGCTGGGTTTGCACTTGTGAGCACAGTGGGATGAAACCCTGGAGCAGTGGGTGTTCCCAAGAACTAAACGGCAATAACAGGAGATGATATGAATGGAGCGTGAGAAAAACGTTGCTTTTGCCATTACTTGCTGCCAAAAAATGCTCTGTTCACTCATTGACACTCCCATGGAGTGGTCCAGGGTTCCACTAATGAGAAGCGGATTTTTGCCTCTGCAGGCAAAACCTAACCTTTGGGGAATAGGGGCGGGGCTAAATGATGCATGATCAGCAGGAGGTGTGGCTAGCACACTCACTCCCACAGAGGTTTTCAGTGTTCCCTTCCCATGGGAGAGGGAATGCTTGAGTAGGGCTCAAATGTCGGACTAGTGCCCTCTCATCCATGTATGCAAGTGTTTAGAACAGTGTTTCTTAAACTGTGGTTCGGGACCCAATTTGGTGGGTCATGACTCACAACCTGATATCAGGCAGGTTGTAGAAAGCTGGGAGCAGCCATCTTGGAAGCTGCAGACCTTACTCTTGCTATATTCCTTGTGTGAGCATTAACAGTTTGAATTTTCAAGTGACTTTTTTTTAAAAAAATTGTTTTTAGTTTAGTGTTTTCACATATTGGTTTGTTCTCATCTTGCTTTCTGCCAGGGATGTTTCATGGATTTTGGCGTGCTTGCTGTGGGGCCATGGCTGCCAACCCACCACGCCCACAAAGAGTGTTCCCAACCTTCTTGTGAAGTTTGGGAATCACTTCTCTAGGGTGAGAGGTGGCTTCTGGCAGTCATTCGACTAGGCAGACAGTCATCTTGGAGCAGGGTGACCACAATGGAGGACAGGGTGCCTATACCTTTAACCATCATACAGATGAAGGAATTTTGGCCGGTACAGGTTGTTTAAACCCTTCCATATTGAGCTGCACCCTGTTTGAAGGCGTAGACACTCTGTCCATGGTTGCAGACACTCTGTCCTGCATTGTTATCTGGTCACCCTGTCTAGGAGGGTCTTTTCCAATACACAATTAGCATTGACTGGTTGGCAATTAATACCCATCTCTTTGCTTTATTCCTATCTAGACAACATTTGGAAGGAAGCAGAAAAGAGCAGAGCAGGGACAAGAACCCATTTGGCTTCACTTCAGGATATTAAATGCTGGCCTTTGTGCCAACCTATTTTTTTCCTCCTTAATTTCCAGTCAGTGGCTATATTTCATTGCCACTAACATAGCAAGCCTGAAAGCAAGTGCGGAGAAGATCGCCTCTTTTTGTTTCCTTTCCTTTTGGGGGAAATGAGCTATTTTTAGATACTCTGAAATTTAAAATAAGAGCGAAATCTTTCCTTCCTGTTCCTTTATAATGCAAGGCAAAATAATGGACAAGCTTTCAAAAGCATTCGGTGTCCTAGTTCCTGAGACAACCTAAACAGACAAGATGCAAACTCAGTAGGGAAGGCTCAGTAGTCCCTGTTTTTGGGTAACAGTAGCATGAAAAAGTCCAGCCCAATGGAGATGGTTTCTGAAATGTGCCAGCTTTGCTCTGCCTATAACTGCAACCCTTGGCTGGAATGTATGAACAGTGCCTGGCTATGCACAAGATGTTTATGGTCACCCTCACCCACATTGAATATCTGGAGGCGGGTGAGTGTCATCTGAACTCTGCTTTATTATTGCTTATGGGGAGGGTTATAGTCAAGGGGGAGTGGATGGAAGCAACATTCTGGGACTTTTCCCCTAACCGAAGTGCTCAAATGCGGCCCATTTTTTTTTTCCAAATGGACCTTAGCTGAGAAGCATCAGGTGACACT